>JAHHUK010000010.1:0-165946 GCA_018703695.1 Prunus fruticosa | reverse complement strand
TTTCTATTGTCTTCCTCTACTTTCCAATTCTCTACAATTTCCCCTTAGTTATATAACATTGGGGCAAATTTGTTTTTTAGTTTATAAAATTGAATCCAAGCACCAAACATGCCCTTACTATTGTGGAACTTTACACACGATACTACAAATTCGAGTTATCACCATGTCTTCACATGAATGCATGACGTTGTAGTTGGGCACATGCAATGGCGAACTCAGAAATTTTTCTAGGGTTGGGCTACATTTTTTTTTTTTTGGAGATCTTTTATAACCAATAATTTTTGGGCTAATTAATATTATATGGTAGGATTATATATATATATATATATTTTTATAGAAAATATGGTAGGATTTCAATGGGTAGAAGAAAAAAAAAATCTAATGTGGGTGGCTAGGATAGACTGAATTCTTAAAAATAAGTGGGTTAATTTTAATTGCAATGGATTTTGTTGTACAATTAAGACTAAACTACAAAACCAGAACTGGGCTAAAGCCCAGTGGAGCCCCTTCATAGGTTCGCCATTGCACACGATCGCTAGACCAGTTTCTAATGAGCCTCCCTATAGTAATTAATAGAGTATGTATCAACTCAAACTCAGTGCTATTTCGTTGGGGGCCTTAACACACAGGAGGACAACATGGGGTATCAGAGTCTCCTTCACCCAAGTACTTTGACATCCTTGTCAGGCACGTAGGGGGAAATTAGTTCAGGGGTATTTTGATGATTTAGCCAAGAAAGTTTGATGGGAACATTGTTGATTAAATCATAATTCACGACTCATTGCTGATAAAATACGAAAGTTAGCCTAAATAGGCACCAATGATACAGGAGAAAGACTGCCATAAGAATTATTTTTCTTTTAAAACTTGTTTATACCATAATCAACCGAGCATATCTAGCACTAAAATGACTAGCACCAAGGCAGACACGCCTTCTTCCCTGCCAAGCTCCCGATTGTCGAAGCTCCTAACTGCCGAACCTAGTCTCCAAGGACACGTGTCACCACCACAATGACTAGCACAAAGTCCCACATCAAAACTTCGCACAAACCTCCCATTTCCACCTCCCTATAAATAGGGAACAATACCCAAGACGAAAGGGGTAACTAATTTCTCACATTTACTGTTACTCTGCCAAAGTTACAATTCTTAGCTGACTTAAGCATCGGAGAGCCTTCGGCCGGCACCACACCGGTGTCCGAAGCTTAACGACTACTTCTCCTACTTTGTCTTCTCAGGGTACCCAACTACCGAAGGTCCTAGCCCTTTTTCCTACCGAAGGTCCTAACCATTTTCCCTACTGAAGACAATCCCCTTTTCTCTAAGTTGACTCTCTCCCATTTTGAGCATCAACAGTTTGGCGCCGTCTGTGGGAAACGACTTCTGAATCCTAACTCCCTCTACCAGCTCCGCTGGCTCCTTCTCCTATCAAGTCTCGTCGACTCTTCCTCACCCCACATTCCGAGATGCCGAGCGAGGAAAGCATCGATACCCAACGCCACACCCCCCATGGGGAGTCCTCCCGAAGGAAACCTTCGGCAGGAGGAGATCTCCAGGCGGAGGTGGAGCTCCTCCGTGCCAGCATTGCGAAGATGTCCAAGAACTACGAACACCTTCACACCAAAAATGTGGAACTGGAGCACGATTGCCGAGCCCTGAAACATAGTCTGGAGGGCAAAGGCCACCATTTCATCCAACAAGACCATACCCAAGACATTGGGCACACCCAGCTGTACCATCCACTTACCTCCCACCATAGCGCTCCCATACAAAATAGGCCTGACAAAGGCAAGGGTCACCTCCACCCAGAGACCACCAAGGCGAAATTTCTCCATGTTCCCCCGCCAAAAGATCGACTTGAAGCCCCCGCTAAGGTCTATAGGGACTGTAGGCACCGTATCTCGGAGCTTAGACCAAACCCAATCCAAGTTAATGTAGACCTCCACAACCCAAAGGTAACCCACTTTGGGCCCCCGCCGAAGCCCACCCATACAGCCACCACGGAAGAAGTTGGGGACTTAGATGATTGGGAACCCTATGACCCTAAGAATTGGGAGATCCAATGCTCCGAAGATTTCGAAGGCTGGGAAGACTATCCAACCCTACCTACCCAACCCCACAGGCTTTCGACACCCAACGCTCTTCCACATGCTAACCCAGCCATGCGCCTCCTCTTTGAGAAGGTCAGACGCCTGGAGAGTGAGCAGCATCGCAGCCATCAGCCCCTCCTGGGAAAAACCACGCCCTGGGCCCTTCACTGAGTGTATCCTCAACTATCATCAGGAGAAGGACATTCAGCCACTTCATATTGCCTTCTACACTGGCACAGAGGATCCTCTCACCCATATCCACTCCTTCCAGGTCTCCCTCGGTTGCAAGGGCCTCAGTGACAAAGGCATGTGCCTCCTCTTCCCTTCCACCCTTAATGGAGCAGCTCTAATTGGTTTTACCGGTTCAAACCCCGGACCATCAACTCCTTTGATAGTCTGAAGCAGACCTTCCTGGACCATTTCATGATCCAGACTGATCGCCTATACTCAGCGGACGACTTATATATGCTTCGGTAGGGTGAGGACGAACCCTTCGGGAGTATGCAGCCCGCTTCAGCCATGAGTACTCTCGTTGCCCAGATACCGATGATCGGCTTCGGCGCTTTCAAGAGTGGCCTCCGTGAGTACAACTTTCGTTACCTGGTCTACAGCAACCAATGGAACACCTACGCCGAGCTCATGAAACAGGCCAATGTCCATGCAAAGGCTGAGTACTTTAATTCCAAGTGTGGCCCGGCCACTTCGGAACCCAACCCAGCCTCACCTCATTATTCCGCTCCCACCCAAGATAACCAATGTGCCCCGCACCCAAAACGGAAGGATAGCTACCGGCATACCTTCAGCAACAGCAAACGTGGCAGACATGGCAACCAGCACCAGTCCGCGGTGGCCACCCCCCAGGACAAGTGATCAGGCTCCACTCCCCTTCACCCCCAAGCCTAGGTTCGAGGTCTTCACCACCCTCAACACTACCTATGACAATGTCCTGGTGCACGAGGCACCAATGATACCCAAGCCTACCCCCAGGAAGACCGACCAGCAAGCTTATGCCAAACACAGGTGTCTTCTGCGCTTTCATCAGTTCAGTGGCCATGACACTGAATCTTGTATTACCTTGCGCAACATCATCGAGGGACTCATCCGTGAGGGGAAGCCGGCTAAATATGTGCACAATCTCCCACCCCCACCTAACCCTCACCAACGGCAAATCAACATGATCTCCACCATCAGTGGTGGTCCTACATGATCTCACCAACGGCAAATCAACAACTCCATCAAAAATTATGTTCGCTCTTCCTACAGGCATCAGTCTTCAGCATTTAGCAGGGACGCCTACCGAAGACGCAAAAGACAGGCTGGGCCCCCATTACCTTCAGTGAAGAGGAAGAACGTGGTGTTACTCTCCCCCATGACGACCCACTAATTATCCTGGGCGGACATCTCTAACTTCGACATCTGGGCGAATCCTAGTGGACACTGGCAGCTCAATCAGTGTGATGTTTGCTTGATGCCTTCAACGAACTCCAAGTCCCCGCTCACTTGCTCGACTGAAGCATCACACCCCTTGTGAGCTTCTCCTGCGATGTAGTTCAGCCCATCAGCAGCATCCATCTCCCTATATCTATTGGTTCAGCACCCCAGCGAGCAACTATCACCACCCTCTTCCTTATCGTGAATTATCCCACAGCCCACAATGTCATCCTCGGTCGTCCAGCCTTGGCACAAATGAAGGTATTTGTCTCCACACATATGCTACTACTTAGTTCCCCACCCCCCATGGCACAGGCACGGAGTGCGGCAACCAGCTGGGCGCCCGAAGCGCTATGCTTCGGCTGTCAAGTCCACCAGTCGCCAAACCAAGGGTCAAGCCCTTACGGTAACCAAGGCCCCATCCCCTTCTCCAGCCGAAACTGAACGACCTGAGGACCCTATGGAGGAATCAGTCACTCAACAGGCTGAACCCATGGAGGACCTTAAGCTTGTCAGCCTCCATGACGACGTCTCAGACGGCAGGTTCAGATCGGCACCTCCCTCTCACAGGAGCTTCGCTCTGACCTCGTAGCTTTCCTTCGCCTTAACTCCGAGGTCTTCGCCTGGTCTTACAACGACATGCTCCCTCTCACAGACACTACATGTTGATCCTGCTGAAGCACGGCGTGTCGTTATCGCTCCGATCGATACTTGATCATCAATGGCTCTCTATACGAGTGCGGCTTCAGCCTCCCCCTACCTTCGATGTCCTTCGGGAGATCCATGAGGGCATTTGCGGCAATCATTCAAGCGCTAGCTCACTAGCGCACAAAGCCATTCGACAAGGATACTTCTAGCCTTCACTTCACACCGATGCCCAGGCCTTCACCCAGAAGTGCGATAAGTGTCAGCGATTTGCCAACATCCCACAACTTCCAGCTGAACTATTGACATCCATGTTCAGTCCTTGGCCATTCGCCCAATGGGGACTTGACCTCATTGGACCTATGCCTGAATGCAAAGGCCAGGTGAAGTACGCGGCTGTTGCCGTAGAATACTTCACTAAGTGGGCCGAAGTCAAAGCCTTGGCCACAATCACCGCGACTTCGAATCGAAACATTCGTATGGCAGAATATCATATGTAGTTTCGGCATCCCTCATACCATTGTCAGGGACAATGGCCGGCAGTTTGACAATGCAAAGTTCAAGCAATTTTGTTCCAACCTCAAGATACGTCTTTGCTTCGCCTCCCCAGCCCATCCTCAGTCCAACGGCCAGGTCGAAGCCGTGAACAAAATCATCAAGAAGACCCTGAAGACCAAGCTTGACAAAGCCAAAGGTTGCTGGCCAGAGTTACTCCTAGAGGTCCTCTGGTCCTACCACACCACCTTCCGTACCTCCACAGGAGAAACACCGTTCTCTCTTTCCTTTGGTACCGAAGCCGTGGCCCCAGTGAAGATTGGCCAGCCAACATATCAAACCTCCACCTATGATGCCGAAGCCAATGACGAGCAGTTAGCGCTAAACCTCGACTTCATTGATGAGCTTCGTGACCAATTAAACATGCGCAACGTCGCATACAAACAACGTATCGCCAAGTACTACGACTCCAGAGTCAAACCCCGGCTTTCAAGACCGGGGACTGGGTCATACACAAGGTTTCCTTGGCCACCAAGAACCATACTGAAGGTACCTTGGGCCCTACATGGGAAGGTCCTTATGAGATTACCAAAGTCTGCCGCCCATGCACTTATCAGGCTTCGTGATCCCAAGGGCAAAACTTTGCCTCATCCTTTCAATGCTGATCATCTCAAGTACTACTATAAGTAAGCACACTTAGACCCTAGGACAACATGTTTTCTTACACTTTGGTCTTGAGCCTTGACTCAACCATCTCTTGTACCTTTTGCCTTTCGGCATTTTTTCTAATGAAATGCCTGACCTTGGCTAATTCTTACTAATCACATGATTATCATTTTGCTAAGCATAACCGATATCAGAAGACAACAAGTCTAATATCATAGAAAATCAACATGCACTTGCCCCAAGCAAGGAAAAATGTTCATACATAGCAAAAACAAACATCAAGTCCCAAAAAATAGCTAAGTTACATAAGGAAGGCAACGCCTTCAAGCCTAAGTAGAAGCGGCATTCGCGGCAACTCTGGCGCAACGGCAGTAGGACTAGGTGTAGGAGGCTGACCACTGGTATCAAAGTTGATCTCAACCGAAGGGTTGAACCTCGCTAGCTTCTCAGCTCCTCTAACGATCGGAATGACTCGACCGCTTCGGCACGGGCCGCAGCTACCTCATCGGCCTTCGATCGTTTAAGCTCTTCCACCTCTTTGGCCAGCTCCACCTCCTGGACAGGAAGGTGTTCCTCTCTCGGATGGCCTCCTGCGCCTCCACAATCTTGCTCTTGGCCAGCTCATCGCGCTTTTTCAGCCTTTGAATCTCCTTATCTGCCTTATCCATGTTGACATACATCTCGTCAAAGGCCTACAACACAAAGCATCATCAGTCTGAGCAAACTAGAATTATAAGTACAAATTCATAAGCAGATGTGAGAATCGTCTTCTGGGACCGATCTGCAAAGTTTGAGGCCTGAGTCCTCGCCAAGGTCTCGGGATCACTCTTCATGCCTTCCAGGAAGACGTTCACCAAGGGAACTTCCTGCGATGCATTGCCAAGTTCACCTCCTTCTTCTGCCGACACAGCTTGGAGAAGTCCACCTTCTCCACCCCCTTAGCAAACACATCATCAATACCGAAGGGTAGCTTCGACGGCGTCTAGGTTAAAGGGAGGAAGCCTAGGCCCTGCCCCCATCACACTCTAGTGAGCTTCCTCCAACGCCCTCCTCTTCCTTAGTACGTCGGCAACTAGCCCCTCCTCGTCACCCCTAGGCCGTTTCCCAGTCGCCTGCTGGCTCCCTCCCTTCTCCGCTTTCATGGCCCGAGACTCCCTCAGCCGCTTCTGCATCTCGGCCTCGTCAATATCCACCACAACCTTCGTGCTTCCCTTTATCACACCTGTCACTGCACATCAAAAGCTAAGTTAGTCACAATTACAAAAAGGAATCAGAAGACAAACAACAAAGGTGACATAGGTACTTACTTCCTTGCAACAGTCCGGACTCAAATAAGTTCTTCCTGGGTGACTAAGTTTCGGCACTCACGCTCGGTCTCTGACAAAAGCGACCTAATCCTCTCAACTTCGTCTTCTTGCTCCTTGGAGATAGACCCCCACTTCACCGAACCTGCAGCAAATGTTACATACTACTCAGCCATCTACACTTGCACAAGCAACAATGGAGAATCAAGAGAAACGCAAAAAAACAACGCTTAGTATTAAAAAGGATGGGGCTAAGGACCTATAGACTGGAAGTGGGTAGGAATGTATTTGGCAACGGTCTTCCCGGGTGGACACTCCCAGTCACCATAAGCCAGGCACCACCTGTTCCTCCAGGACTTCTGAGTAGTAGGCATATGACTGATAAAATAACCTCTCTCTTTTGCATTTCGGCAATTGGCTTGTACCCAGCCAAAACTTCCTTGTTGCTTCGAAATTGAGTATAAGTACATGAACTGCTCAAAGGTTGGCTCATCCAACCCAACCAACCACCACGCAATGTAAATCCCATGAAGAAGAATCCAAAAGTTGGGATTATATTGCCCCGACGCATAACCCAATCTAGCCAACATCATCTGCACCCAAGGATGAAACAGGAGTCTGAAGCCATACTGGTACATATCTGTAAAAATCAACACTAAGCACTCTGGAGGAAATCTAACCACATCAGCTGCAGTGGGTAATCTTAAGCCTACATAAGGTGGAATACAATAATCTGTCCGAAGCTCGGCCAACTTTACTTCTGGAAGAGTATTCCACTTCCCCAACGGGACACCAACCCGTATATCCACTCCCTCTGAAGCTCAAGCCACAGCTACTCCTACGGACCCAGATGGGAATGCCTGATTACTCCAGCCCACCTCTGGTGTATAAGGCAAGGCTAGAACCCGATCACATACAACCTCTAATTCTTTGTAATTCCTCTGCATCTTATTATATGAGGCTAACCCAGAGTCTATGGATGGCTCACCCCTCTCACCCTCATGTTGTACCATCCTACTCTCTATAATACCTTCTACCACACCCTCTATCTGGGAACTCTCACGTTCTGAACAAACATAAAGGCTTGGCTCTGATTGGGAACTCTCACTTTCGGTATCTTCCCCACCAAAGGCAGGGGGGTCATGGCTTTCTCTATCAGAACTTTCAAACATCTACAATTTGTAAAAACAAGAAAATGAACTAATGCACATGCAAGAAGGATTGAAACATACATTCAACAAGTTCATTTCAATGTTTAAGGTGTTCATCAAGTTCATACTCATACTCAAGGTGTTTATCCTAGTCTTCAACATGTTCATACAAAAGAGGACAATTCAATTCGAAAATTCAAGGCAAAGGAGGTCTAAGCTTGTTTGCACCACCACGGAAAGCTCGCGGAAATCTTTCTGATCACTACTCCACCACGAGGTATTTCGCCCGAAATCTCCTTTCTCCTTCTCACTTTCTCAAAAAATTTCTCAAGTCTCAAGTGTGAGACCTTCTCCACTCCAAGCTCCTATTTATAAAAGCCTCAAAGGTACCAACGCCTTGGTTCACGAGAAAACCCTAGCACCCTTTCAATTTCCCTCTCAAATTCTTTGTACCTGCAACACAATTTGAAATTCAAAATTCAAATTTTTTTTTAAAAAAAAAGGGAGGGCGAAAATCACAAAGTGGTCGTGGGGAAGCAATTAGAAGATCTCACAAAATATTTCACCTTGCCCACGGAGACCCAGCTCCTAGTCTTGCCGTAACCCAAGGATTGACAAAGGCCCATAGGCTGTGTCACAAAACTACCTACCAAATCTCAAATGGCCAAATCCTCAAGTGTCCACCAAGAGCTGAAACACGCAACAAAACCAGCATCATATTTTGACCAAAACACCCTTGCTGAACGGTGTTGCTTTGATTCAGCTGTACCAAAATGGATTCAGCTGCATCCTCAACTTGTGATACTCGCAAGTGCACGAGCCGTTCGGTAGTATAGCATATGTAAGTGGGAGGTCGATCCCACGAGGATTGGTGATTGAATGATCCAATTCATTTCCCCTACACAAAACAGAAATGAAAAAGAAAATAAATAAAAAAAGAAAAAAAAAGAAATAACTCAAGCAAATAAGTTCCCAAGTTCAATTAGATTAACGGATTGATTCTAGCTAAAGTATGATTAAGCCATGGTGTTTGGTCCTAACCTTGTGTTCCTAATTCCCTAATTTGATCATTTGTTGTCTGACCTAAAATTAAGCATTAGGAACCCATTAAGCATAGAAGAACAATTTAAACAACCAAACATGTATCTAATCCCTGTTGTCGAATGTCCATACATACTCTTCCTATTCATAGTTCAATTCGAATTAAAACATGGTGTCTACTCTTAATTCAAACCAAGATAGCTAACATGCAAGCCTAAATGGTGATCAATCATTCAAACTAGCATATTAGCTTATAAGCATAATGAATAAGAACAAAAACCATAATTGAAACTTGAAAACTAATTAAACTTGAATACTTAAGAAAGAATGTGCATTACAAATAAAAGTAAAGTGGAACTAAGAAAACGTGAAGGAAAATTTAGTAAAATCATTTTGTTACAACAATTTACAACTTGAAAGGAAACTAAAAGAATTTGAGGGAGAGAAGGGAAGGGAGCTCTAGAGAAGTGTTTGAGAGCTCCCCCCTTGGGGTGTGATTTATGAAGCTTGAAGACTTCTCTATTTATAGGGCTAAGAGGGAGGAACATCATGATGAAATCCAACACCACCATTCCTCTTTTAATACAACCCATAACTCCCACTTCATCTTGTCTATGTTAGTGTGGTTGGAATCAATTGCATCCCATACTTCTTTTGCTGCACCTCAAGCTTTCTTCACATGGGATTATCAAAGGTGTTCAATTTGTGGCTGCCTTTTGCTGCCAACCCATGTGGGTTTTCTTCACCTTTGCTTACTGAAAAAATGATTTTTCTGAACCAGGCTTGGTGTATGAAGGCCAGAGGTTTCAAAATGTATCCAATGGGGCTCAAATTTGGATATGTTATACTAGACACCCATTGGAACAACTTATATGAAAAAATTATTCCCATCGGAGCAGTAGAAGTGTGCATTTTGGGCCTTGGAAGTTGGCTGCCGAACAGAGATTGGAATTGACTTCATTTCATTTCTTTTCTTTCTTTTTGCTTCACATGCATGCACATGCTTTCTCTATAATAGCTCCAGCATGTACCAACTTGCTCCTTTAGAATTTCATAGCTGGAATGCCTCCCTACTTCACTCATTATGTTGGGTACAAAGTCAGTTGCAGCTGGGGTGAGGCACATGGCTAAAAGCTGGCAGCTGCAAATCCTCCTGAGTAGGGTTCAGTGTTGGACGGGATAAGGACTCCAGATATGTTCAATTGGGCTGAAATTTGGATATGTTGTACTAGACACCCATTGGAACAAGTTTCATGAAGATCATCACCTCATTCGAGCCCCATAGCATGCTCATACAAGGCCAAGACGTTGACCTACGAAACTGGGCTGGCAAGGAGTTGTAGCCAAAATGAGTTTGTCTTTAAGCTCTTCTTCCATTCACCCAAATAAGGCCTTAACATGCATGGATTGCATCATTTCCTATCCAAAGTCATCATTGTTACCTAAAGCTCAATGAACGGAAACATAAATGTTGCGTAGATACAGCTGCACCAAAATGGATTCAGTTGCATCCTCAACTTGTGATACTCGCAAGTGCACGAGCCGTTCGGTAGTATAGCATATGTAAGTGCGAGGTCGATTCCACAGGGATTGGTGATTGAATGATCCAATTCAATTTTCCTACACAAAACAAAAATGAAAACAAAAGAAACAAAACAAGAAGAAAGAATGTACATTACAAGAAAACATTAAAGAGAGAATTTGAGGAAGAAGGGAGAGTGTTTGAGAGCTTTAGAGAGGAGAGAATTGTTTAAGAGATTTGGAGAATTTGGAAGAGTAAGGAAAGTGGTGTTTGGGAACTTTGTGGATGGAGAAGAAAGTGTTTAAGAACTTTAGAGAAGGGAGAAGTGTTTGAGAGATTTGGAGATTTTTGGAAGAAAATGTGTTTGAGAGCTTTGAGGATTTTGGAAGAGAAGAGACATGTGTTTGAGGAATTGGAGAATGTTTGGAAGAAAATGTGTTTGAGAACTTTGAGAATTTGGAAGAGAGTGGTTGAGAACTTGGAGGAGGTTTGTGAACTTGGAGAATTTGAGAACTTAGGGAAGGGAGAGAAGGGTGTTTGTGAAGTGTTTGAGACATGGAGACTTTAGAGAATTTGAAAGAGAATAGATAAGTGTTTGGAGAATTTAGAACAAAGAAAATTTAGTAGAATGATCTTATTACAACAATTGAGAACTACAAAGGGAAACTAAGAGAATTTGAGGGAGAGAAGGGAAGGGAGCTCTAGAGAAGAGCTTGAGAGCTCCCCCCCTTGGGGTGTTTTAACAAGCTTAGAGAACTTCCCTATTTATAGGCCTAGGGGAAATGAAAATCTGAATTCAATATGGCTAATGCATACAACACTTGTTTTATAAAATCTGAAATGGTTGATGCACTTGTATTAGAAAATCTAAATTGGGTGATGCACTTGTATTAGAAAATCTTAAATTGGTTGATGCACTTGTCCAATAAATCCCACCAGCAGCCCTAGCTCATCTTCATGTCACCATGACCAAGCATCCAACCAGCACATGCTGAGGTCAGCATGACCAGCAACTTCAAGGGCTTACAACTTGGGCTTCTCTTAATCAAATTAGGACTTTAAGCACTCGAAATTGAATTTCAGAATGTCTTCTTTCCAGCCATATGTCATTTGGGCTAATCCAAGGTCGGAGGAAGAAGTTAAGGCCGAAACAAATTGCTAACTCATTTTCCGCGCTGATAAGATCCATCCTGAGCATAGTTCTGTGTTTGCTAGGTAACGGACTCCAGATTTATCCAATGGGGCTGAATTTTGGATATGTTATAGTACACACCCATTGGAACAACTTTCATGAAGAATGTGGCCTCATTCGAGCTATGTAGGTTGCTGAAACAAAGCTTGCAATATGACATACGGAACTGGACTGGCAGGGGGCTGTAGCCATAATGAATTTGTCTTTAAGCTCTTCATCAATTCATCCAAATTAGGCCTTAACATGCTTGAATTGCATGTATTATGCTCTCCAAAGCCATCATTGTTACCTAAAGCTCAATTAACTGAAAGATAAACACAAAAAGGATTAAAAGCACAAGTTTAACTCAAAAACATAACCAAATCATAAGCTAGAAGGGTAAGAAATAATATACAATTATGAACCGATCAAATACCCCCAAACCTAGATTTTGCTAGTCCTCGAGCAAAACAAAAAGGAAAACACAGATAAAAAAAACAAAACAAGAAGTTAACTAGACCACTTTCGTAGGTAACTCGATTGCATTTAGCATATGCAACAAGCCTTTAAACCTCTAGGCATCCCTAGTAGGAGGAGTTGTGTCTCCTGAGGGTTTAACAGAATACGATACCCACAAACGTTTTTCTAACTCTACAAAACAAAATGGTTAGAAAACTTAAAAGATTGTTAGTCCTTAAGCAACACCAAAAACAAAAACAAACATAAATACATTGACAAAAATAAAAAGAACTCAAAACAATCTTTCCGAACATTTTCTAAGAGAAATGACTCATGCACATGACTTAAATGTTTTAACAATAAAAGCTCAATTTTGGACATTATTCACAAAGCGGCAAAGTTCAAAACATAATATGCTCAAATGAATCACTCAGAAGAGGGCTATAATGCATCACTCAGTTATAAAAATGAGAATAGAGTTAAACCATAAGGACTTAACTCGAAAATAGAAAGATGAAGAACTTGCATTAATATGATCTCAAGAAGGATGTCAAACACTTAAAAGTAAGAAAATGGATGCAATTCAACCACATGACATTTAAGATCAATTTAGGTCTTTAACATAGGTTGTAATTTGGCCAAGGGTGTAAGGTGAGTAAGAAATGAAAGGTATGGATAAAACAAAGTCCAAGGAACTCGCAATGTAAGAGCATAAAATAATTGTTCACAAGACTTCGAATCATCACGATTATATTTTTTCTTTTACATGATCAAAACTCCTTATACCTTCATTTACATTGATTCATACTCCTTTCCTTTAATTGAACAAACACCAATTTATTTTGAAGGCCCAAAAATGAAATTTCAATCAACCACCACTTAACTTTTCTCTTTTCTTTCACCAATTGTGTGGATTTTTTTTTTTCCATTTTTTTTTTTTTGAAATGTAACACCTCTTCCCAAACTTAGCATGAAAAACACATCCAAATTAAAGCTCATGAGTTCCTTAGAAAGGTAAATATTTGTTTTTCGGGCTAAGGCGAGGAAATAAAATTGGTAAATGAAAGAAAAGGTTTACATGTAGGCTCAAAATGGTTAACAATGGAAAATCATGCTTAAGCATGCATAAGGTTAGCTTGAAAGGCACAAACGATCCAAAGAAGGCCTTAATATCATTTCTTTAAATGTCATGAAATCAAATTGCACAAGAATGAATGACTTTTAAGTGTTCAACCAAATCAATGAATAATGAGATCAAACAACAACTTAGATGACAAGAAAATAAGAGTATGTATATAACACTCATGAATTGAAGTACAAGGCTCAAAAGCTCACTTTATATGGTTGGTTATATAAGTCTAATTTATGCTTCATACAATTCTTTTGATCATGCAAATCCTTTAATTGGAAAATTATGAAACAAATGGCAAGTGCAAAGGTTTCGAACATATCATGATAGAACAATCCCAATTTTTTTTAAAGAAAAAAAAAACACTAAAATAAAATGAAATCCAATTTTTATTTAAGTCATGCAAACATTTATCACTATCTCATCATAAGTGTTCGGAAAGTGACTCAAAACAAAAACAAAACTCAAATAGAAGAAAAACAAGCAATATATATATATATATATTTTTTATGTTTAATTTTTTTAAGATAAACCAAATTTACTTGCTAAATTCTAATACCCCCAAACCTAGAAATGAACATTGTCCTCAATGTTTAAAAATTAGGAACAAGCAATGTCATAACAACAAATGAAAAGTACGAAAGTAAAAAATATAAAAAATCACAAAATATACAAAAATAAAATAAAACAATTACAAAATAAAAATTAAAAAGCAATCAAACAAAAAAAATTAATAAAAAAAAATGAAACAGTAAAACACTCAAAACAGTAAGCCCTAATAGATAGTCTTACACAAACTGAAACTCAAACAAAAAATTTTGAAGCCCAAAGCCCACAATTTAGAAACACAAACCACGGTGAATTTAACCAACTTTGAAACCCAAACTAAAGTGAAACCCGACCCACAATTTTCCATTTCCGGCGTTTTTATTATTATTTAGTTTTGTAAAAACAAACTATCGAACCGTGATTAGAAACACAAAGAGCGGGATTTTTTTTTTTACATGGGTCATGATGTCTCGGTTCAGTGTGAGGGACCAACGAGAGGGCGAGACATGTGTCGACGCATAGAGGCGCCGCAGACTCCACAAGCAGAAATTACGGGGCCATGGAAAGGCGCGACGACTTTGCTGAACGCGTCCGTTCAGACAAAGCAAGTCGTGACAAATGAGTTGGAAACGATTGGAAACGGTTGGAAAGTGAGATGGTTGTGGGACTCGAGGAACGCTAGGGATTCAGAAATGCTGCGATGGCTAGGGTTTTTCAAAGACTACATCTATAAGAAAGAAAAAGGAGGGGAAAAACACAAATGCAAAAACACACAAAAGAGAAAACAAGCAAGAAAAAGAGAGAAAAAAAAAGTGAGAAATCAAATGGCCTCTTCCTACCCCTTTTCGTTGGATCTCAACCTAGCTCCACCGACTCAAACACGAGGCCAAGCAGGAGCACCAGGTATGGATGCCCTATTTTGCCTCTGCACGGGGGTCTGTGACTGTCAATGACTCAATACTCCTGGACAACGATGTTGCCATTGGAGTTGGCAGATCGCGAGAAAAGTTATACTGAAGCTAAGATTGCGATCTTTGGGAGCTCAAGTGATGAGCCCCAAGAGGCTGTGCGTGAAGCCCCGAAAGAGGATAGCCAAAGGGCCAAACTAAAAGCTCATATGGTCGAGACACCAAGCGCCAAGAAGAAATGATTTCAGCTTTTATTTATTTTTTTCAATTTTAAAAATGTATGTGCGTTTTTTTTTTAATTGAGAAATAAAAACGTTATGTTATCTCAAAGAGACGAATGACCCTAATTTTTAAAGAACGACAATCAAACAAAAACATGAAAACCCAACATGCATTTTTATTTTTAGTTAAGTAAACACACAAGTAACTGCTTTTTCTTTTAAGAGAAAAACTTAAGGATGACCAATTAAGGGCCTCAGAAAAACACAGCCAGGGGATCCGGGAAGGTTGGAGGGGTCACAATGGTCCCGCTTAAAACCCTAACTTCTTAGACACCGAAGGTGTCGCCTTAAAGAACTCCTAGACACTGTATAGACTGCGGTTGCTCACTGGAGTTACCAAAAGTTTAGCTCCATCAAAGAATATCCTATGAGTTTTAAATTATACTACATAATTAAATAAAAACAAAATAAAAAAAACTGAAATAAACACACAATTCAAACAAGAATTTAAAAGAAGAGTTGGGATTCTTGCACCAGGTGTCCAAGACGCATCTTTAATTTTGTCTCTTCTTCCAACTACATTATTAAGAAACCTGTCAAACAAGAAGAAAACAAGTTATTTTTAAATTAAAAAGAAAAACAATGAAAAAAAATAAAATAAAATAAAAAGAAAAAAGAAAACACACTTCCCCAAACTTAAACAAAAGAAAAGAAAAACAAAATGACAAGAAATAACAGACAAATACAAAGCAATCAGAAAAAGGGAGGCAAAAGTAAGTGAAAGTGTAGACATGCTCCTTTTTAAAAAACGCGCTCGCAATTTGCGCCGGAAATGAAGGGATCCGAGAGAAAGGAGCACAGGATAGCACCCTCGAGATCCGAAGTGCTTTCGGCTACCTCGTCCGCATAAGTCTATTTAAACACTTCTCGGTGAAGTAGAAGAGCACCCCGCATTTCTTCCTACAAATTCAGAGAAAAATATCAAAAAATCAAGAAACAAAACAATGGCATCTTCATGCACTCACCTTGATGATCTAAACCTTGAATTGTCACTTGCGCCACCGAATGCGGAGATAAGGGCTCCTCTAAACCATGTCTTCCCAAACTCCACATATCATCATGGTACGGCCTCAAACTTTGCTGAGGTAATTCTGAACTTTCTGAGGCGGTGCCGAACAGAGCAGCGCTGCTGGAAGGCATGATTGGCAGCAAGCTCACATCGACAGATCATCTCCATGTGGCAAAGAGGTCTGACAAGGCAGCAGTGGAGGAGTCCCACAATTTAACTGTGCTCCACGTAGTCTCTGCTACCAATTTGGGAATGCGATTACTGGCAAGAACACGGGAGTGTGCCGCGCTGAGTGATGAAGTAGCTTCCTTGAAAGCTATGGTGGCGGACTCCAGAAACGGCTCTATTGTGCCAATCAGCACGTGGAAGCACTGGAGAGAAAGAATGAGGACCATGTGGAGCTGCTGCAGATTCTGCAAGTAAGAGAGAATAGAGGCATGCCATGAAGATGAAGATGAAGATGAAGATGAAGAAGTTGTTTTTATTTTTAATTTACTTAAATGTTTTTTTTTTAAAATTTTAACTTTTTTTCTTTGTTTGTAATGCAGTGTTTGAGTGAAATAAAAATATGTTTTTAACACTCAGAAATAAACTAACTAACCACACCACGTAAATAAATACATAAACTAACTTAACAAAACAAAAAAAAGAAAGCAAAGAAGTTCCAAATTGATTTTTTTTTTAATTTATTATTATTTACAACTAACTGACCACACAAAAGAAAAAAAAAACAAAGAAGTTCCAAATTGCAATTTACAAGGAAAATAAATAAAAACTCAAATTTCAATTTTTTTTTTTAAAATTTTTTTTGTTTTGTTTTGTTTTTTTAAAACACACAAATATACAAGCAACTCATGGATGACCAGTTAAGGGCCTCAGAAAAACACAGCCAGGGAATCCGGGAAGGTTGGAGGGGTCACAAAGGTCCCACTTAAAACCCAAACTTCTTAGACACCGAAGGTGTCGCCTAAAGAACTCCTAGACACTGTATTGACGGAGACGCTCACTGGAGTTACCACGAGTCAGCTCATATAAAAAATCTTTTTAATTTTTTAAATTTTTTATAAAAAAAAAAAAAAACAGAAATTTAAAATAATAACAAGTAAAGAGAAGTGATGCATTTGGAGGTCGCGACTTCTCCCACTACTCCACACTCCCCATTCTTATGATTGAGGTTACCATCTCTCTCCATTTTTATTAAGCTGACATTACTTACTAAAACAAACACAGAAAACTTGAAACAGAATTAAAGGATTAGGAAATAAAAACTAAAATGGAAAGGAAAATCAACACACGTCCAATTTCATGCTTCAAAGTAACAAGCAACAAAGTAATCAAACTAGCTTATGGAGTTCGTTCTTTCTCAAATATGATTATCCATATGGTGTGTGGTTTTAATCAAGTATTCAGAAAAAGCATTTAGCTATGGTGTTTAGTCTAAACACAAATTCCGAACCCATTAAGAACAAGAAGAACAATAAAGAACCAAGTAGAATTTAAACATGGTGTTTGTCTTCAATATCTACCCATTCATTCACTAATCAGTCCAAGAGTCATATGGTGTTTATGTAAACTTGAACAAGATATTTAATTAAGAGCATGTGAATGAAACCATAAACTAGAAATAATCAACATGCTACTTGAACCTTTTTTGTTTTTGGGTGTTGTGTAAGCTGGGACTCAAACCCAGTTCTCTTGCTTGTCAGGCAATTGTCCTTGTCCGTTGGACTACAAACACAACTTATCAATTAACCTCATTAACTTTAAAACATGAAACTGTGCAGTTATGAAAAAGATAAAAATAAATAAAAAGTAGAAAAAACAAATAGAATCAAACAATGTTACCGATCCCGGCAACGGCGCCAAAAACTTGTTGCGTAGATACAGCTGCACCAAAATGGATTCAGTTGCATCCTCAACTTGTGATACTCGCAAGTGCACGAGCCGTTCGGTAGTATAGCATATGTAAGTGCGAGGTCGATTCCACAGGGATTGGTGATTGAATGATCCAATTCAATTTTCCTACACAAAACAAAAATGAAAACAAAAGAAACAAAACAAGAAGAAAGAATGTACATTACAAGAAAAATAAATTACAACTAAGAAAACATTAAAGAGAGAATTTGAGGAAGAAGGGAGAGTGTTTGAGAGCTTTAGAGAGGAGAGAATTGTTTGAGAGATTTGGAGAATTTGGAAGAGTAAGGAAAGTGGTGTTTGGGAACTTTGTGGATGGAGAAGAAAGTGTTTGAGAACTTTAGAGAAGGGAGAAGTGTTTGAGAGATTTGGAGATTTTTGGAAGAAAATGTGTTTGAGAGCTTTGAGGATTTTGGAAGAGAAGAGACATGTGTTTGAGGAATTGGAGAATGTTTGGAAGAGAATGTGTTTGAGAACTTTGAGAATTTGGAAGAGAGTGGTTGAGAACTTGGAGGAGGTTTGTGAACTTGGAGAATTTGAGAACTTAGGGAAGGGAGAGAAGGGTGTTTGTGAAGTGTTTGAGACATGGAGACTTTAGAGAATTTGAAAGAGAATAGATAAGTGTTTGGAGAATTTAGAACAAAGAAAATTTAGTAGAATGATCTTATTACAACAATTGAGAACTACAAAGGGAAACTAAGAGAATTTGAGGGAGAGAAGGGAAGGGAGCTCTAGAGAAGAGCTTGAGAGCTCCCCCCCTTGGGGTGTTTTTATAAGCTTAGAGAACTTCCCTATTTATAGGCCTAGGGGAAGTGAAAATATGAATTCAATATGGCTAATGCATACAACACTTGTTTTATAAAATCTGAAATGGTTGATGCACTTGTATTAGAAAATCTGAATTGGGTGATGCACTTGTATTAGAAAATCTTAAATTGGTTGATGCACTTGTCCAATAAATCCCACCAGCAGCCCTAGCTCATCTTCATGTCACCATGACCAAGCATCCAACCAGCACATGTTGAGGTCAGCATGACCAGCAACTTCAAGGGCTTACAACTTGGGCTTCTCTTAATCAAATTAGGACTTTAAGCACTCGAAATTGAAGTTCAGAATGTCTTCTTTCCAGCCATATGTTATTTGGGCCAATCCAAGGTCGGAGGAAGAAGTTAAGGCCGAAACAAATTGCTAACTCATTTTCTGCGCTGATAAGATCCATCCTGAGCATAGTTCTGTGTTTGCTAGGTAACGGATTCCAGATTTATCCAATGGGGCTGAATTTTGGATATGTTATAGTACACACCCATTGGAACAACCTTCATGAAGAATGTGGCCTCATTCGAGCTGTGTAGGTTGCTGAAACAAAGCTTGCAATATGACCTACGGAACTGGACTGGCAGGGGGCTGTAGCCATAATGAATTTGTCTTTAAGCTCTTCATCAATTCATCCAAATTAGGCCTTAACATGCTTGAATTGCATGTATTATGCTCTCCAAAGCCATCATTGTTACCTAAAGCTCAATTAACTGAAAGATAAACACAAAAAGGATTAAAAGCACAAGTTTAACTCAAAAACATAACCAAATCATAAGCTAGAAGGGTAAGAAATAATATACAATTATGAACCGATCAATAAACACAAAAAGGATTAAAAGCACAAGTTTAACTCAAAAACATAAGCTAGAAGGGTACAAAATAATATATAAATATGCACCGATCAAACGGTCACCAAAACGGAAGGACCTTGGGCACGTTGCGTTCACACCAATCTTCAAAAAGTCCAACTTCAAGCCTGCCCAAACCAAAAACAACCAAGGCACATCAACTTCGGCATGTTCAAAACAAGGATTGGCTTTGCCGAACGGCAAGGCCCGTGCAGAATTATAAAAGGCTCACATTATAGTCACAAGGGCCCGGCCTCCACATTATAGGTATTAAATGGCCTTGCCGAACGGCAAGGACCATGCACAAACAATGGAAGGGTCACAAAAATTCTCACTGTGCCTAGGCCCGCCTGCAGACTTCCATTGGCCCAGCTCCAAACTCGCAAGGCTCAAACCCCAACTAGAGGCGGCTTCGCGCCAGTCCTATCCCCTTCCACCCAACCTTTGGATAGCCTTGCCGAACGGTAATCACCGTGCTGGAGGTAGAAAGAGCCCCAACAAATACACCTATGGCCCAGCCCTACGAATAGCCCAACTCACAAGCTGTTCAAGTCCAAGGTTTGACAAAAGCCTAAGGGCTCAATCTCCTTGCCGAATCTACCCTAGCAACCCAGCTCTCGGATCTGACTCGCTAACCTGAAGCCCAGAGAAGCCCTTCCGAGACCAATTGCCGAACGGCAAGGGCCTAGCTATGCGAAAATTAGTCTCCCTCCTCCAAAGCGCAGCCCCACTTTTGAACCAGCCCTCACAGCTCAACCACAAAATAAAGTCTCACACGAGACCCGGCTTCAAAATCTGCACACCCGTGGGGTCAGCCAACTTTCCAAAAAAAAAAAAAACTACACCCTTGCCGTTCGGCAAGAGTTGTGCATAAGGAAAAGGGGGGAGTTGAAAAAAATACTTGCCACACCGAAGCAGGTTCGATGCCCCCACCTACCGATCGGAAGAACAGTCCCAGCCCCCGGATCCGAAGCCAAACTCACACGAAATTTCCGCAAGTTTTCCTTGCCGAACCACCAACGGACCCACGCCCTCCACGAAATCTCGCACACAAAAATCACTCCCCAATCGAGGTCTCGGATCTCAAAGGAAGATTGCGTAAATTGCCTTCTCCAAGCCGTGACAAACGCAGCCCAGCTCAAATTCTCCAGCTGTGCTAAAGTTTCCTTGCGGCTCCCTTTAATTTTTCAAACTCTAGCCCCTCCCTTACACCTGTTGCGTAGATTCAGCTGCACCAAAATGGATTCAGCTGCATCCTCAACTTGTGATACTCGCAAGTGCACGAACCGTTGGTAGTTTAGCGTATGTAAGTACGAGGTCAATTCCACAGGGATTGGTGATTGAATGATCCAACTCAGTTTTCCTACACAAAACAAAAATGAAAACAAAAGAAACA
Organism: Prunus fruticosa; assembly: GCA_018703695.1. Taxonomy (NCBI): domain Eukaryota; kingdom Viridiplantae; phylum Streptophyta; class Magnoliopsida; order Rosales; family Rosaceae; genus Prunus; species Prunus fruticosa. Next base: position 145,121 of record JAHHUK010000010.1, on the reverse strand, counting down.
AAACAAGAAGAAAGAAAGTAACTAAGACAAGATGGTGTTGTTTTAGAATCCACCATAATTGTTCTAATCATGTTATGGCAGCAAGTAAACAAATTGATTCACTCATGAAGATGCTCACAAATAAGTCCATGGTGTTTGGATCAAATTACATTGAACATCACAAAGACCCCAAGCATGGTGTTTACATTAGGAGACCTAGAAACCAATTCACATAAGTTGCTAATGGATGGAATGAAGATGATCCCCAAACCTTCCCAACAAGAGCATAACGCATAAAACCTTAGGTGATCAATCAAAGGATGCAAAACAGCTCCATTAAAATAGTGAAGAAGAATTCATGAATGAAATCAAACTTTATAAACTCAAACCATGATACAAGACTAGCAAGATGTTTATTAAAACTAATAACAGAAAAAAGAGTAAAACAAAGAAAATACAAGAAGAAAATACAAGACAAAGGGAGGAGAAGAAGATAAGGACAGCATGCTAGAGATGGAAAAGAATCATCTCCATGGCTGCCAGGAGGCCAGAGCCTCCCAGCTGCCTTTCTCCCTTCTCTCCCTTTGTGACTCTCAACTTTCCCTCTCTTTGTGTACAATGGAAGTGTAAATGATGGATCTCAGGATATGAGTTATAAGCTCTCTAGAGACTCCCTATTTATAGGCACAAGGGTTAGGTGAATCAGATTATACAATTAAGTTCACCAACCACACAAATTTCACCTAACACACAATTACATTTGAAAATAATTAATCTTCTCTTTAGGCTTAGTATTGCAGCTCCCACTTCATATTGTTTTATTCCCTTTGGCTGCTGCAACATTCCACCCAAATATAATAAATGCATCTGCTTCACCTAACTTCCCCACAATCAATAACACATCATGCTTATGCCATCATGACCAAGCACACATAGCTCATCCTTAGGTCAACATGACCAAGCATCCATCCAGAAACCAATACCTCATGCCTAGCTCACCATGACCAAGCATCCATCAGCTCATCCTTATGTCAGCATGATGTGTATTTTCATGGGCTTACGAATTGGGCTTGGCTGGATCAAATGATGACTTTAAGATGTCCATTGTGAAGTTCAGAATGTCTCTGATCCAACCATACAAATATTGGCCCAATCCAAGCTCGGATGAAGAAGATAAGCCCGAAATGAACTTCTAACTCAGTCTCCAGTTTTTGCACGTTTTTGCACCATATTGCTTCAAATGCTCTCATGCTCTATTGGCCTACAAAACATACAAAGAGAGGCAAATAACTTAGAAATCTAAGAAACTAAGCAAAAGAAGTAAGTAAATAGGGCATGTATATGTATGAAATTATGAGCTTAACAACACCTTAACCCTTGCCGAAGCCAAGCCTAGTCCTCACTTAATAGATGGCGCAAAGAAGACTCCAACTTATTCAACCTAAGGGCGTACACTTTCTCAAACCCTACCGAGGTACTAAAGGCCCAGCCCCTAAAACCTTCTCCTTGCCTTAACTCCCAAAGCCCAAACTCACGGGCCTGTTGCGTCTACCCAAGTGCAAGTAGCACACGTAGTAATAATCTTGGAAGTCCAAGTATCGTATCCTCAAGGAGCAGGTAGGCAAATGTCTGCACACAAAGAAATAATCAAAAATACCAAAAATAAAAGTGACAAGCAAAATGAACAAGTAATTTGATTTGATTGTTGTAGAAATTGAGTTTAAAAATGAAATATCAATATTGGAAATGCTAAGGCATCAAGGTTCAATTCTTCAAGCAAAATATGTTTCATGCTCTTTAAACCAAATTAAACTCGATTAAAATTATCATTGAGAAACTTTAACCGGAAGATAAAGAAATTAAAACAAATTTACTTTTTCAATGTTATCTTTTATTAATGATTGTTCAGAAAATATAGTTGCTTAATATCTAATCTTTTAATTTAAAAGCATGCTAAGTCAGTTCTTAACAATGAGAAAAATACAATTGAACTCATGAAAAGATAGTAGCACTTAACATCAATCAAAATAAAAGGATATAAAAATATTGAACAACCAAAAATAAAAGAATTCAGCAATTCATACCGTATATTGGATTAAAGAACAATTCACAACTTACTCAAAGGACATTCCCTTTAGCCTTAGCTAGAGTTCTAGCAACTCATTACAAAGGAAAACATAACTAAATTTTGAATGAAATGGATAAAGAAATCTGTCGTCTGGATGCCTTGCCAAATAAGTTGATGGGTGATTTATAATAGTCAATGAGGTGAGTGGGAAGTTAATACATTCGTGGTAGGTAATGAAGGGTCTAAGTGAGAGATTCATTGGATTAAACATGTGATGATGGTGGAGAGTTGGTGGAAAAGAAATAACGGTAAGGTAGTGGCCGTTAAATGGCTATGAATGACATGAAATAGGCTCTTTAGCTTCAACGGTTTTGTCTTCTCTTTTCCTTCTTTATAATCACAATCAATTCTTCAATAAAATCCACCAACAATTTTCTTCACACCTGGCTTGAACTTGGACAAATGTATGTTCATCTTTTGGCTTTCCAACTTCCTACAAAAGATAAATTTACCTAATAAGTTCACCAAATTAATATAGAAAATTCATGAATCCAGTTGGTGAGAATAAAATGTAACAACAAGTGAAATTATGTTTATTAAGCCAAAATTATATCATAAAGTCTCCAAAATAATATTAAAAAGATGTAATTTGAGACTCTCATCAGGGCCCAGCCCCTAAAACCTTCTCCTTGCCTTCTAGAGCTCCAAATTATGCTAGGAACCAAGCCCAGTCCATTCTCTCCTCGCCGAACCCCAATTCCCCTTGCCGAAGGTCCCAGATAGCTAGCCCCAATCCCTTGCGACACTTCACAGTCACGTTCTCACGACCTCTAAATTTTTCTCGAGCGACACTTGCCGATTGGCAATAGCTATGCTGGATTTGAGGTCCTTGCCAAGCGACGAAGGCTCAGGCCCCAGAACCATGGCCCATAGCCATGACAAAAACAAAAAACAAAACAAAAACAAAAACAAAAACAAAAACAAAAACAAAAATTTGCCGAACCTGCCTCGGCATCGTGCAGAAGCTAAGGGGAGGCTTCACAAGCACCAAAAATAAAATAAAATAAAATTGGTCTTGCCGAACGGCAAGGACCATGCAGAAGCTTTGGAAGGACTACCCACTGGCTGACCAAGCCCCCAAAAAAAAAAACACAACCTTGCCAAAGGTTAAGCCAAGACGGCTCTTGCCCAAAGGCATGACACTTGCCTAGCCTAGCACCTAGGCCATACTCTTAAAGCTTGTCGCAACTTCTAGATTGCCAACTTGGGGGACTAGGGACTGCCCCACGATTCCTATTGAATTAGGAATGCTTGGTCACAATTATGCAAATCTTACAAGTTCCCAACCCATAAGTTACTTCATGACCGCGAACTTGGGGGACTGCTGTTTATACAATAATCAACCGAGCATATCTAGCACCAAAACGACTAGCACCAAGGTAGACACGCCTTCTTCCCCTCCAAAGGAAGGCCCCTGCCGAAGCTCCTAACTGCCAAACCTAGTCTTCAAGGACACGTGTCACCACCACAACGACTAGCACAAAGTCCCACATCGGAACTTTGCACAAACCTCCCATTTCCACCTCCCTCTAAATAGGGAACAGTACCCAAGACGAAAGGGGTAACTAATTTCTCACATTTACTGTTACTCTGCCAAAGTTACCATTCTTAGTTGACTTAAGCATCGGAGATCCTTCGGCCGGCACCACACCGTGTCCGAAGCTTAACGACTGCTTCTCCTACTTTGTCTTCTGGAGGGTACCCAGCTACCGAAGGTCCTAGCCCTTTTTCCTACCGAAAGTCCTAGCCATTTTCCCTGCTAAAGACAATCCCCTTTTCTCTAAGTTGACCCTCTCCCATTTTGAGCATCAACAAAACTAGAAGCTGAATGGTGCTCCATGGCCAGCCCCATGGAGGTTTATGGTACAATGACGGGTTCGAATCAATAAATCTGCTCTTCCAGGGTTCTCTTTCTTCTTGCCAGGAACCAGTTGACCTCCAAAATTTGAAGTTTGAAACAAAAACAAAAATAAAAAAGTTTTGTGGTCATGCGGTAAATTTGCAGTTTTGTAAATAAAGGGGTTTTAAGCAGGTACCTTGGTGACCAAGTAAGAAGAAAATAACATTGTTTTGCTTCTTCTTTCTTACAACGAAAATCACAATCTAACACATACATAAAATTGCCACATTAAAACTACCCAAACGAAAATTTTATGCACGCATATATGTATGATGGAATTATAGTTCCGCATTAGTAAGGAGCCAATATTTTTAGTTGGAATTGCTTGGCTCTTACATGTAAGCAATTGGTCTTCTTTACCTACAAATCACAGTACTCACAGTCACACACATATAACAACATCCAATTTTCCCCTTACTGAAATCCCCCTTGAACTTGTCGCTAATTTCAATCTGCCAGTAATATTTCTTTTAAAATAACTGCCACTTGAACTAATAAAAATAGCTAATTTCTCCTATCGTCAAATTTCCTAATCTCTCTTCTAATTTGATGTAACTTCATGTGGACTTAATCTATTGAAATTAATTTCATTTAATGAAGAAAAAAATAGAAAAAACAAAACAAAACTCTTCCTCAACATAGTTACCCACTAGGGACTAGAGGCCATAGACTTGTCTAACGTAGACCATATAACTAGGTGAGTGTTTTTTTCTTCTTATAGTTAGTATATAATCTCCAGTTATGGGTGTTGAGGCCCAAAAAAATCTATGGTTGGGCCCGGATAAGTTCATAGCCCAAAGCGATATATTATCGAGAAAAGACTCGATTTGGAGCACGCAAAAATCTGCCACGCACGAGTTATACTTTGCATGCCATGCCAAATGAAGATCCATCATGCTAGAAAATGAGACTAAAATTATAAAAATGCATTTAGCTCTGCGAATCCATGCTAATTATCTTATCAAGCGTCGTAATTAAAAGCATGCCAAGCAACATGCCATGCCAAGTGGGAAATCGTTATTTCACACCCAATTGCACTGCAAGCTTAAGTGGGCCCAAGTCACTCAAATGCCCGGGGCTTGCTTGAGTGGGTTGTGGTATGGATGGTAACAAGTTATCATGGGGCCCATCGATGGGTTGAGAAATGGAAGTCCCAGGTCACTTGGGGGCCTCGGGACTCAAGCCCATTTTCTTAGGCCCAAACATGGGTAAGCACAAGAAAGGAGATGGACCATTGCCTCAACCAAAATAGTCCATTAACCCAATTAGGATAGACTAGCCAAAATAAGCCCATTGATCCAATTAGACAAACTAACCAAAAAGCCCAACATTTGACAAAGCCATCCCATCCATTGGATAGATCATGTGGTTGTCCCAAAAGCCAACATAATTAGGATAAAACCAGCTCAAGCCCTGGCACTCAGTTTGGAGACAAAACCACAAACCAACGTTGGAAATCTGCACATGGGTGGCTGCTGGGAACTAGTCCCAAGTATAAGAATTCAAGAAACCAAGGGATTTTGGCACGCAAGGAAGGATGCCACCCCTTTAACCAACGGGTACAACCACTTTCTTTCCTTCATCAGACTTGGCTATGGAAAGAGGAAGAAAGAGGAGAAAGAAGATGGGTGAAAAGGGGAAGCTCCCTTCTGAGGCCGCCGCTGGAAGAAGCTTGGAGCACCCAAAATCTCTGTTATTGTGGGATTGGGCAGAACTGACCTTGCCACCATGAGGTAAGTCAAGAAGGAAGAGAAGAAAGGAAGAAGAAAGCCTAGCTAAGTTAGGAAGAAACCATTACGGTTTCTTGAAGAAGAGCAAACCCCAGCAACTATAAATAGGGTCTCTTCTACCCAACACAAGACAACCCACAATCTTCAAAGAGCAAGCTTTCTCTCTCTTGCAAACCCAGCCAATTTTCGTGCTTTGCTAGCCCATTTCCTCCATCTCCCACGCTTTGGCAAAATTGCTTCAGCTTCGCAGAGTCACTGTCGAGCTGCCCAAAGCTACGAAAACCACCCAAAACTCTCCTCCTTAGAACCTCTCCTCTCTTCCATTAGAATCTCTGACCTCCATAGGAACCCACAAACTTTCTCTTTCCCAAAGTGCTAAACCCATGATAACTTTGCTCTCACGCCACATGCCCCTCATGCCAAGCCTAAAAGTTTATCCCGTGAACGTGAAGAAATTATCTGTAAAATTGTTGTCGTTCTGTTGGAGAAGATAAACAAAATACTTCCTAAGGCTTTGCTGCCCTTTCGAAGCATTTTGGGGCTTAATTTCGAACTCAAACAAAGGGGATAACTTCATCAGCCCAGCCCACTTGCCTGCCGGAAAGAAAAAGCCCCTACAATGGGCTACATGCCAAATATTATTATGTAGGGCTAAACTTTTCCATCTCCATCCATGCACGACTATATTTTAGGGCCTTCCATATTTTATTATTTCGAGAATTATGGTACAACACTCATACATTCCACTACTATGTATTGTTTAAAGAAATGTGGAATGAAATCAGTGTGAAAATTTTTGAAGAAATTGGGAGGTATTTATAGATATATTTTAGGTGTTTAAAAAAAAGGCCCACAACAGCTATTTTGAAAAAATTGCTACATTTCAAAAAAAAAAAGAAATTAAAAATGAATTTTATATATATTTAAACGTTAAAAAAAAAAAACAAGTTAACATTCCAGCAGGTTATGACCTCCAACGGTCATAACCAATTTTTTTTTTATATTCCTTACATCTTAAATAATTAAACACAATTTATGAAATTTTAGTATAAAGTATACATTGACTTATTGAACCCAGTGACCACATCATCGAACCTGAACAGCAAGAGCGAGTGCATGGACCGGCGAGTCTTATCTGGAACCGGAAGATGTTGGGGCTAGGCGGATTCATCTGAATCAGGTTCCGCTTCTCGGAGTCACCAACGAATGACGCCTAAGAGTGTGGCGTAGTGGAGGAGTCATCAAGGCCCTCCATCGGAGTGTTCGAGATGTTGAAGAGGGCGAAGTTGGAGCCAAAATTCACTAGAAAAGGGGTGAGGATGATTTTGAAGGCTGATAAGGGGATGGTCGAATAGAGAGAGAGAGGGAAAAAAATAGGGAACTGATGGGGCAGGAGGAAGGGGTTGTCCAGATTCCAACAAAGCAAGGGAGGAGAGTGAGAGAAATGAGATATAGATTTTTATTTTAATATCTGTCAAAAAATTTAATTTTTTAATATTATTTCTTAAAAGTTAATTACACCTAAGCTATAAAAGTGGACCCTACATTTGTCACATCATCACTTAACATAAGACCAAATTGTCAAATTGATGGAACGTGTAAATTGGTCGAATTTTAAAACATCATGGCATAAATTGACAAAATTGAAATCCCATGGCCCATTCCAAGAAGGCCTAATTATCGATATACCCCTATGCTTCATCGAAAATCTCACTTTGCCCCTTACATTTCAAACTGAGTCAATATGTCATGCCCCCTGTGCTTTATTTTTGCGTCCCCTATTACCCCATTCCGTTAGTTTGATCAGTAAAACCGTTAACTTGCTAACATGGAATGGGTATTTAGTAATTTTAACTATTAAAAATTCTCAAAAATTTAAAAACAGTTCTAAAACATTTTAATAATAAAATAAATTAGAAAATAGGAAAAAATAAATCCCCTAGCACCCGAATAGCCCCCCACCACCACAACCCAACCCTCCCCCATCGCCAACAACCACCCCCAACACATGCTTACCATTCCCTCCCCATCTTGCTGCCACCTGATTTCTCCTCTGCCATGGTAAAAAAAAAATAAAAAACAAAATAAAGTTCTTTAATATGAATTTACTGTTTATAAACTCCAATCACATAACCCTCATGGCTGCACAGAGAATATGTGAAAATGACAAGCATGAAATCAAATCAAACCCAATTGAAGAAGATAAGAGAAGTTCCTGCACCTTGGGGTTTTGGTGTTTGGGTAATATGTTCGGATGGCTACGGCTCGGGGCAAATTGGATTTGTGAGGTTGGGTGTGGATTTGGGGTGTCAGCTTAGGGTGAGTATGGCTGGGGGTTGAAAGTGGCTAGGTGGGTTGGGATTGATTGTTATTAATGGTTTGGGGTGGGTGCATCACCTAGGTGGGGATATCATATTTGAACAATGGCAGAGTGGTGGCCATAGGTTGGGGGCCGCAGTGGGGAAGGGTTGGGTTGTTGTGGTGGTGGGGCTATTTGGGTGCTAGGGCCTTTATTTATTTTTTTTTAAAGAAATTTCTAAAATATCTAAAATACTCATGCCACATAAGCAAGTTAACAGTTTTACCTGACCAAACTGATAGAAGGGGGTAACAAAGGACACAAAAATAAAGCACAGGGGGCATATAGACTCAGTTTGAAGTGTTGAGGGCAAAGTATGATTTTCGGAGAAGCACAAGGCGCACATCGATAATTAAGCCTTTCAAGAATGACGCTAAATCTGCAAGGGGTAAATTGATGTTAATCCTTTAAAAAAAAATGCATTTATGAATTGTCAAGCATGATTTCCAAATACAGCATGCCTCATAATAAAATTACAAGCACAAGCAATTAACCCTATCAGCACGCATTATCACAATAAAATTAACAATGATGAACCCCTAATGCTCATTCCCAGGGGCGTCCTTGGGGTGGTGTAAGTGGCCCCACCGCACAGGGCCCCTGATTCTTGAGGGCCCCGAAAAAAAATTTCTTTATATAATATATATAAATAAGAATTGTATATATATTATAGCGTGCTAAATATTTGCGCAAAAGCATCTGTGGTAGAGTTGGCTTTCCAGCGCATCTTCACCAATAACGCTACGGGCACCAACTTATTTACCAACTTTTGGATACAAACACATGTGGCACATGACATGACAACCCATGTCATCTCCCATCTCATCTATTTTAATTACATAATTTGTTATATAAATAAAAGAATTTCACACCCAAAAAAAACAGAAAAATAAATAAATAAACCCAATCCTTTAATATTTATGGTCCCTTCCGTCTTCCTCCTACGCCCCGCCCCCCCTCTCTTGAAAAACCCTAGAAATTCAACAGTCCTTCTATTGAAGAATTGAAGCTCTCATCGCACGATTCTATACAGCCACAATAACGTCGTCGATAGTTATGTATTTGACCAAAAAAAATTTATCACTTGGGTTTTAGTGTTCTAATACTCATATTTTATGATAACTAAAAAACAAAACAAAAGTTCTGCATAAATTGCTCCAGCAATCCCGACACAAGCTTTGCGATCTTCACAAAAATGAAAAATTCCCTTTTGAAAGAACAATCAGTGATTCATGTACAAATAGACATGAATATATGCGGATAGGTTCTGATGCATAAGCTTATTCATAATGACATAAATAGACATGAATATATGCGGATAGTAGATTTTGCTTGTTTTAATTCACGGGTTCCTTGCAAGAATTGCTATGAATTTGAAAAGCAATTCCAAGATGCTTTTACAATTGACAAATTCAAAGAGTTCATGGATGAGTTCACAGGTAAAATATATTGTGGATTATCATCCGTTAAGGAAAATATTGCCCTTGCAAAATTTCTAGTATATGAAGATGTCAAAGTTTGGGAATGTAGTAAACGTGTTATTTTCAAGGTAATCTTGAATGAGGAAGCAAATGAGGTGAAATGCAATTGTCGACTATTTGAGTTTATGGGAATATTATGTCGGCATATAATTTTGGTACTTATTGAAAAGAAATTTTTTCATATTTCTGAAAAGTATATTTTCAGGCGATGGAGAAAGGATGTAAAAAGATGTCATACAAAAGTGAAAGTGAGTTATGTTAATTGGAGTCCCAAACCTGAAGCACATCTCTTTGAGAAGATGTGTAACTTGTTTTATGAGGTAGTAGACATGGCAACAAAGAATGATGAAAAATGTAATATAGTGATGGGGTTCGTAAATGATTTGAAATTGAAGCTTACATCGAATGAAGTTGTCTGTGAAAGTAATCAACATGAGACCAATGTGATTGATGGGGCAACACAAGTTGACAAGTTTTTGTGATGATCGCAAGGCTTGTGTCGGGATTGCTGGAGCAATTTATGCAGAACTTTTGTTTTGGTTTTTAGTTATCATAAAATATGACTATTAGAACACTAAAACCCAAGTGATAAAAAAAATTGCTCAAGTACGTACCTATCAACAACGTTATTGTGGCTGTATAGAATGGTGCGATGAGAGCTTCAATTTTTCAATGGAAGGACTGTTGAATTTCTAGGGTTTTTCAAGAGAGGGGGGGCGGGGCGGAAGGAGGAAGACGGAAGGGACCATAAATATTAAACAGTTGGGTTTATTTTTTTCTTTTTTTTTTCTTTTTCTTTTCGGTGTGAAATTCTTTTATTTATATAACAAATTATGTAATTAAAATAGATGAGATGGCAGATGACATGAGTTGCCATGTCAAGTGCCACATGTGTTGGTATCCAAAAGTTGGTAAACAAGTTGGTGCCCGTAGCGTTATTGTTCTTTTTATATAAAATATATATATAATAAAAAAAATAAAAAAAAATGTTCTCTCCTCCAAGAAAAGTACTTTCTTCATTCAAAACATAACAAACAAACAAACAAAAATCCATGGCTCCTTCTTTCTCTTAAACTCTGATTTTATGGTAAGTAATCATCATCATTCATCACTCTCTTTGGTTCTTTTTTCAATCCTTTAGATATTTTTTGTTATTTTTTCAATTTCAGGAATCTCAACACCAAAAAGAAAGATTAAACGAACTAGCTTTGATTTCAATTGAAAGTGAACTTCTAGAAAAACTTGATTATGAACATTTGATTGATGATTTATCTTCTAAAAATTCAAGAAGATTTATTTTCAGACATTAGTATTGCATTGGTTGTGTTTTTTTTTTTTCTTTTTGGGAAAAAAGCTCTTGTAACAGTTTTAATTTTTCAAATAAAGATAGCAAATACAATGTTCCTGTATGTTTTTATTGTTTCTTTTGTGTTTAATGCAATATAATCTAACTTGTTAATGACATTTGTGTGCAACTACTCTTTAATTTGTTATTGCCTTTTTTTTTCCTATTAAACATAGATTGCTTATTAGAGGTAGCAAGGGACCTTATAGGGGCATAAGGAGCTTATTTGTGTACCAAACATACTACTATTTAACCTTATCAAATGGGAACATTTAAATTTTTATGAATTTGATTTCTGGTTGTCATTACATGTTTATTGATGGTGACTTTTAGTTATAAAAAAAATTGTTTATGACATTAAGATATGGCAAATTTTTATTTATAGTATTTTCATATTAGATTAGGTGAGGCCCCAATTCAAGTTTGGCACAGGGCCCTCAAAATCTCAGGGACGGCCCTGCTCATTCCCAACAAAAGTAATCTAATGGAGAGCAAAGATAAAACCAACCAAACCACAAAGCAACCCAGACAAAAACGAACCACATTTCGTAAAGAATAATGACCAGAAAATCCAATGCCTGCTAAGGTCCCGTTTGGGATTGCTTTTTTTGGCCAAAAACTTGCTTCACTTTAAAGTTAAGCAATTTAAGGTGTTTGGTAAAAAGAAAATATCCCGATTATTTTAAAAGCAATGGCCTTTTGACAGCAGCTTTTAAAAGCAGGCTCTAGGTTGCTTTTCAAAGCTGCTTTTAAAGAAGCGAGATGAACATTTGATGAATTTTTTTAATTCCCAAAATACCATCATTCATTTTAAAAAATGACACCACCTCCACTTTCACATCCAACTCCACCACTTGCACCACCACATTCACTACCTCCACAACCACCACCACCACATCCTCATCCTCCACCACCACCACCACAACCACCACCTCCTCCACCACCTCCACCTTCACAACCACCACAACCACCACCACCACCTCCTCCAAAACCTCCAAATCCACCACCACCACCTCCACAACCAACATCACCACCACCACCACCACATCCTCCTCCTCATCCTCTGCCACCACCACCTCATCCACCACCTCCACCACCACCTCCTCCTCCTCCTCCTCCACCACCACCACCACCACCACCACCACCTCCATAACCGCCATCCCCACCACCACCAACTCTACCTTCATCACCACCACCACCTCCACTCCATCACTATAACTACCACCACATGATTAGTACATAACACTTTTAACATCATGTCTATTTTAGTTATTATTCACAGTTACAACAATTTTATATTAAAATTTACCAAACGCTTTTTACACTGCTTTTTATACTAACAGCACTTTAAAAATATTGTTTACCAAACATGGAGCTGCTTTACTTTACAGCTAATTATTTTCAAAGCACAGCAAAAGCAACTTTTTTTAAAAGTGACAGGCAATCCCAAACTAGGCCTAAGACTTGGTACCACTGGAAAATCCAAGTTCTTGAACAAACCCGCCAAGCAGAAAACAGGCGTAAGGGGGACCTAAAAGCAAACCAACGCAATCTTCCAACAACCAGGTAGTTGGAACTTTAAGCAAGACCAAGGCTAATCATGGATTCATAAGCATCCCGATAGACAGAAAGGGGAAAGCCAATGCCAATTGAAACTTGGCGCCAATGGAAAATCCATGTTCTCAAACAAAACTATCAAAGTACAACAAGGGTTGGGGAACCCAATGGTCTGTCCTTGGAAGTGCACAAGAATGATGTAGTATAGTTTTTGATAAGTCCAAGTATCGTTCCCACGAGGATTCCAAATTAATCTAATATTCAAATACCTAAATTAAATCTAACTGATACACAAGTGAATTTGTAGAGATTGTTGTTGTGAAAGTTTATAAAACGAAAAAAATGAAATTAATAAAAGCATTTGAGGATAAAAAGGTTGAGTTTTAAGGTTGAAAGACAATGATGAAGGTCTAAGGTTTCAGAATCAACCACAAGCAACCCAAGTTAGATTTCAATGCATTCAACATATTCTTTCAATTCTTTAGATAATAATTCCCGTATCTAAGTCCTTTTCAAGCACTCATATACCCAACCTTGCAATCTATGTTGGTTAAGGCATAAATTTAACAAATTGGATTCATTACGTTCTAGAAAACAAGAGAACCAAGCAAACCATTATTTTTCGTCAAGCAATAATGTAATTCACCACACTTAATCGAAAGAAACTAATTGAATTATATTGCGAGTTCTGCCTCAAATTCATCTTCCAATTTACTAGATGCAAAGCCCTAAGGCGATCAGTCAAAGAACTTAAACAAATAGCAACAATTAAAATAGTGATTAAACATTCATCTAAAAGAAACTTAGAATCCACTAAATAACATTATAAATCATAACCATCCATGCTCGGGCTTCATCCTCGCCATAGAGAATAATTTAGTTACTCATGTTCAAAGAAAACATAATTGAAAAACTAGAAAACACAAAATAAAACTTATGGATTGTGATGATGCTCGAGAACTTGACAATGGCAGCGGCTCTTTGACTCTCCTTCAACTCCAGCATCTAGGAACCCTAATTTCTGGTCTTCTTTAAATAAGGAACAAATCCTCTTTTGACTTGGTAACTATACTTTCCTAGTTTGGCTTCAATTGTCTTTGATGAGTTGGCATCCAAAATCCTACTAAATATAGGATCAGACCTTAGAAAATAACCTTACATCCTTGTAGACACTTCCCAAATGTAATTGACACAAATTAAACTCCAAGGATTGAACTTCAAAATGATTATTTTGCAAAACACATTCTGCCCGAACTGTGTACTAAAACGGCCACTATTCTCCACACACGTCCGAAATCACGAATCGTAAAATTCTACAAAAAGCTAACATCCGTATCTTTCCAACAATATAAGGCTCAACATCTGGTTCGCTCTGATGAAGTACAGTATATTCTGTCAAGTTGACTGATCTGCACAGGAAATTCTGCTCCTAGGATTTCACATTATATTTCAATCCCAAAATTGCTCCTTTTGCTTTCTTTTTCATCTTTACTCTTCAAACCTAGAAAAACACAAAACTAAGTAAAAATGGACTAAACTCACTTAACATAGCAAGAATCTAAGAGAAAGATAATAAAAATGTACGAAATAATTGTTATATCACCCAATGCAATCTTCTTACAACAAGGCATTTGGAACTTTAAGCAAGACGAATATCTGTAGCATGTAACAAACTTGAAGAATTCAAAGATATTGTACAACAGACACTAAACAAACACTTGTATAGTCCAGAAATCATTACTTGCTTAATGGACAAATATTCAGGATGCGTTCAATTAATCCTAGCCAATGCAGTATAGGCATTTTCCTTATTCTAGTTTCTAAATAAGCCCAAGTTGAAATTTAACCAAATGCCCAAGAAAGTAAGCAAGCATGCTTCCTTGGAAATTAAAACCAACCAGAAGCAGCTAGTGGCATGGTACAACGCCACAAACATCAAACAAAGCTTCTTTTAGTCTATTGTTTGGAGATCACCAAGGAAATTTTCATAAAACGACTTTATGATAAGATCTCAATTGAAACCATAGAAACCCAATCTAAACTCATATAGCATGCCTAAATTTCATTAAGTACTGAATTTATGACCAGGAAAAATACTTCAACAACACAACAATGACCATAAAGAGGCAGCAAATAAGGGCAACCAAGTTACCAGCTACCAGAGAAAAAAGCAATAAATAGGTGCCAAAGTGTTTCACAATTAATAATCTCAAGAACATTAAAATCACATAGATAAAAATAAACCAAATTGTTGTAAAGCTAACATTATTCAGCTACAATACAATCAGGATACTATACACATGACGCAATACTTATTAAAACATTAACTTATTATGCGAAACACAAACATATATTATGCAATACTTCATATAGTAAATGAAGACTACTAGACACTCAAGTCCCAAGTCCCACACCTTGGATTAATTATCATATCTTATCAACTTTCTTTGCCTTAACGACAGGGTTCGCCTTCGCAATTGCATCTTGGCCTGCACTTTTATAATTGAACACGCAGTTGTGCTTGTTGGAGTAACGATGCAGTGAGCAAAATGTCTGCCCACACCTACACTTAAAACCAGTAAGGCCAACCCGCTTCCTACAAAAGTTGCACCTATTTGCAGGTCCCTTCTCAGGGTTCTCGGAAGTGGTCCCTTCTTCAACTTGACTCTGTTTTACTTCCTCCAGTAATTGTCGAACATGGCGTTTATTCTCCAAATCTTGATCATCAGCACTAACTTTTTCATCCACAACCGCAGTATCATCTGCTGCTGTTTTTTATTGTTTTAATAGAAAATCTTTGTAGCACTTGGAGCAAAGATTATTAGTCTTTTCACTTCCGAAAAACCCGCAATTATTCACACACATAATCGGAGCATTGGAGGCCTCATTGCCAGTCTCATCAAGCTTCCTCTTCTGCGATTCTTGCTCCATTATTGTTCAAAAATAATACAACCCACAACCTCCTCAAACCCCAAAATTCAACAAACGGAACCCAATACTCAAACCAGCCCAAAAAACTAAAAGTTGAATTTATCCAAGTTTACAAATTACTCATGACCCCTAACTTTCCCTAAAATTGAGATGAAATCATAAGCAAAATTCAGATCATAGGTTACCACGTGATTGGCTGAGTACGCAGTTCACTTCAAACTCTTCCATGATTGGGGTCTGGCAAACACAGAAACCCTAAAATGTCAAACCTCATAAGCATAAGACCAAAAGAAATAAAACCCTAATCACAAATCAAATAGCAAACTTTACAAACACAATCAATTACCAATGCATGCAGATCATCTAATGAAGATGATGATGATAATTGTGATGATACATAATAGATAAGTAGAAAAGACAGAAAATTATGTGGTTTTCCAGATCATGGTACCTTCATGGACGGCTGTGATTTTGTGGAGAAGAGAGATATGATTGATGAGAGAGAAATTGAGAGAGTTCTGGTTGGGGTGTTTCATGTATGTAGAGGACTCACTCAACTCATCAACTGGAGAAAGGCGGAAGAAAAGAAAAGAAAAGAAAAGAAAAGGATGAGGGTGTTGGAAAGTGGGAAAAGTACAAAAAAGCCATCTCCTTATTTCTTATTTTAAAATGGGTTTTATTTTTGTGCACGCGTGTGCATCTCGATACATGCTGCGGATGAGCCCATGCTTTTGCTTTTCTTCAGATGGATCATGGAAGGCTTTGCCAATCTATAATAATCTTAAGGCCCAGCAAAACCCACTAAATTTAAATTTACATCTAGTCCATTAGCTAAAGACAAAATAAAAAGGCCCAATTCAACTATGTACTATGCTACAAGCCCACACCACCATTAGCACGTCAAATTTTTTTTTTTCTTTTGGGTTTTTATCACAAAACGTTCATGAAGTTTAAGAAATTATCAGGTTGTATCCTTTATGGTTTTTGGGGTCATTAAGGTTAACGCTTGTGCTCATAAGTAGTACATGATGTGAGGTTCCGTTAAGAATTATTTTAGGGTTTGGGTGAAATTTTTTGGGAATTGTTATATTTGTTTTATTTTTGCAACTTGAATTATTAATTAGCATATATGATTTTTGGGGTTTGATATATATGTTTTATTTCTGCAACTTAAATTATTAATTAGAATATATGATTTTTGGTGTCTAGTATTTCTTTTTAGGATATCATGTCACATGATGATAATAGACCGATAAAGAAAGAAAAAACTATTTATTCATTCTTCAAAAAAAGTGGTAACAATAACAAGGATACATCTTTTGCATATGATGTTGATACTTCAATTCTTGAGGAACTTACTAAACTTGAATCTCAAGTAGTTGAACAATGTGTTTGATTTGAAATTTATTTATATTTTGTACTTCTTTGTGTTATATTTGCTCATAATGTGGCCTTATTTGATTTATAAAATTTTATTTACATTTTTGTTTCAAGAGGAAAAAGGCTTATAATATATCTCTTGTAAAAAATAAAATTTAGCCTACAACTATAAAAATTCATGGGTCCGCCATTGTACATGATGCCAAATTTCTTGAATACACAACTTCGGAATTCATTCAACGGCAGCGGCAATACAAGCGACAAGGCACAAACGACTTAAGACTTCTGCTATCTCTCAAAAACTGTTTCAATTCTCTCTTTATGATGAAATTAGGGTCAAAGACCGTATATGATGATAGCAGGGTCTTAAGCATATATAGGGCTAAGTCAGGTCTCCACTCATCACTGAGGCCTAACTTGACTAACACTCTAGGCCGATCAAGCAATGGTTCACGCAAAAAGAAATTATTAGAACCCATTTAATTGGCTACAAAAATTTCCTTAATTCACAAGATTCTGAACCGCAAGGTATAACCACATTTAAACTTTTATTGAACCTCAATAAGTCAATGACTCATCAAAATATAACCTAGCTTCTAGTTTACAGATCTAAATAAGAATATAACAACTCATTCCCATTTGAAAGTGCTTACGAATCAATTATTCGCATTCAAGCATTGGAAATGATTAAAAAATGATAATCAAGAAACAACTTTCTCGTTCCAATGTTTGGTTTGTATAATATTGAAGATTAGATTTTGTTAGAATTTTCAATTTTCTTATGCATTATGCGTATAAAATTATTTGAATTCCAATAATTTTATGTCACTTGCAAAAATTACTATATTACATGATTTTATATTTAAGAGCTCATTCCGACAGTAATTTTTATGCTCACAACTTTTTATATATAACACTTGCATAAACAATTACATTGTAACCAATTCATCGTCCTCTCCTAAGAAATAAACCTCCTTGAGAAAACCCTAAGGGAAAGAAACCCTAGCCGCCACCCCATTGTCTTTTAAATACACGTGACACTATATTATTAGAGATATGGACTCTACATATATGCCACATCAACAAACTAACAATGGCAGAGCCAATTAAGGCCTAGGAGGGTCATATGACCCTTCTGACCCAATGGTAACACTTACAGTTTAGGCTTTTGTTTGCTCATTATTTTCAACTTGATCCTGAGAAAAGAAGACATGAAGCATATGGAAGTGGGTGGTAGAACAACTGGTTTGACCTTCTACCACGTAAGTGTTTTTTATTCATGTTCAGATTAATTAGCAACATCTTCTAATATTGTCTTAAAACCCATTTAAATATTTTTGGAACAACAACCATCAAAGTTTTCTTATATAAATTGAACTTGTTCTAAAATATTTATGTAGAAAAAACAATGAATAGTTAAGATTTTAGGTTATTAATCTATTATCTCATAGTTTTATTAAGTTGTTGACCCCCCAAAGCATAATTTCTGGCTCCGCCAGATGCAAACTAATGTAGTTTTTAAAAAATAATTTAAAATTCATAAAATTTAAAAATGAAAAAATCAAGGGTTTAGGGTTTATAAATGGTCCTCAAGGTTAAAATCCTTCTATAAATGGTTTTTTTATTTTTAAATTTTATGAATTTTAAATTATTTTTTAAAAACTTCATTAGTTTATTGATGTGACATATATGTGGAGCCCACATCTTCAAAAGTACAGTGTCACGTGTATTTAAAATACAATATATATTTTTTAAATAATTTTAAAAAGAAAGCCAAAATTTTTATGAATTTTAAATGAAAAAATAAAAAAATGTCGTAGGGACCATTTGTGATAGATGCGTGAACCTCAGGGATGTTTTGTGATATATATATGCCACGTCAGCAAACTAACAGAGTTTTTTACTGAACCTAACGGCAGGGACCATTTGTGATCACACATACTAACCTTGATGACCACGAATGACAAAAAAAAAAACATTAAAGATGCAATCTGATAGTTTCGTAAACTTTAAGGACGCTTTGATTGCTCCTAATTTTTTTTTGGACGAAATAAGCTTTCATTGAAAAGGAGAAGAACAAACAGACAGTCACTTATAGAGCAATAGAAACTCAGGGAAAAAAACTAAACTCGCAGAGTCCAGAAACGCAATTTTTCTCCACATAGACAAAAACACAAAAATTACAATTAAGGGGGACTAGGGAGTCCATCAGAAGCCAAAACCCGCACCAGGGACGGAGGTGGCTGGTTAGCCCATCCTTGCGGACACACCGCCCTTAAACCTATCGCTGCAGTCGCATGAGCCGCACGATTTGCTCCACGAGGGATCCAACACCATTCCACAGCAGAAAAACCTGCACTCAGGCGCCTAATCTCCTCTATCAGAGGGAGAATAGTCCAGGCCTTCGTGCAAATGTTACCCTTGACATTATCAATGAGGACTTTTGAATCTGATTCCATCACTAACCTTGAGTATCCTCTCAGTCTTGCACATCTCAGAGCCTCGATGGCAGCTTCCGATTCTGCATTCAAGGCACTGTTGCAGTAACGCTTACTAGCAAATCCATAGCAAAATTCCTTGTCCTGATTTCTAATCACCACACCCAAGCCTGCCACATGGTTTTTCCAAGCAGCATCGAAATTAATCTTAATGGCTCCGTTAACAGGGGGTTTCCAGGTACAATCGGAGGGAGTGAAAACACCATCCCCATTCTTGTTGGATACGGCTTGACGCCTCATCGCCTCAAATTCCTCTGCAGCTGAAACAGCATACTCCACCACTTTCCTGGGATCGATTGTTATGCCCTCAAAAATAAATTTGCACCTTGTTTTCCATATCTCCCACGAAAGAAAACTAACCAGGGACAAAACCCAAACTCTATCGGATTTGGAAAACACCCGACTATTTAATAGCCCATTGAACCAGCAGTCAAATGTGGTGAGACTTTGGGGGTTCACTCTGTAATTTAAGGGGGAGCCAAACCAGACAGCTTGGGTCCATGGACACAGAAAAATAGTGTGTTCCTCAGATTCTTCATACTGATTGCAAATGGGGCAAATTGGAGATGAAATAATCCTTCTGCGATACATATTTAGTCTGGTAGGCAAGGCCCTACCCATCATGCCCCAAATTTCTTTCCAGACCTCTCTCTCAATCACATGGGACGATCTGTTATTCCCCCCAATGGAAGAAACAGAGACCACCTGCAAATTGTAACCAGACTTCACCGAATACAAACCGGATTTGTTCCAGGGCCACACAATTCTGTCGTCCCTGTGCAAGTTGCCAATGGGGACCTCACAGATAAGCTTAATGGTTTCCTGGCTCACATACTGAGCTAGAGCTTGAGTATTCCATGTTCTGGTATGACCATCTAAGATCTCACTAACCATTTGGGGAGCATTCAAAGGCACAGTGTTCATCGGCATGACAAAACCATGGTGAGGAGGGAGAAGCCAACGGTCCTGCCAAATCCTAGTACTGAAGCCATTGAAAACTTGATGCCTGATGTTATCCTTAATAACTTCTCTGCCTTCCAATAAACTAGCCCAACCCCAAGAAGGACGGTGACCAGTCACAGCATTCAAAAAATCACAGTTTGGAAAATACTTGGCCTTAATCATCTTTGCCCAATAGGAATTTGGATCATGAATCAGTCTCCATGCTTGTTTACCAAGGAGGGCTAGATTAAAAGTGTTGAGGTCTCTGAAACCCAACCCCCCCTCTGATTTAGGAAGGCATAATGTAGACCATGACTTCCAATGAATCTTTGCATCAGAATCCTGTTTTCCCCACCAGAACTTGGCCAGCTCACTATTAATTTCATCACATAGACCTTTTGTAAATTTGAAACAATTCATGGGGTACGTAGGGACAGCAGTGGCTACTGCTTTAATAAGAACTTCCTTCCCAGCTAACGAGAGCGAGCTCTGTTTCCAGCTCGAAATCTTATCCTTAACACGCTCCTTAACATAATTCATAGCTGCCTTCTTTGATCTCCCCCACATAGTAGGCATCCCCAGATAATTCCCGGGGTTATCCGTTCCCTCCATTCCTAGAATAGAGCCAATTGTAAACTTCTTCTCAGCAGGAGTATTACTGCTGAAGTAGAGACAAGATTTAAGATGATTAACTAACTGTCCTGAGGCAGCACAGTAGCGGTTCAGCAGATGCATAAATCTTCGGCAGTTAGTCTCTTCAGCTCTGAGGAAGAAAAGGGAGTCATCTGCAAAAAGAAGGTGAGAAAGAACAGGGCTTCTTCGTGCCAATTTGATGCCTTTGATCCATCCTCCTGTGATACATTTAGTGAGATTTTTCGAGAATACATCGCTTACCAGCAAAAAAATGTAAGGAGACAAAGGGTCCCCCTGTCGGAGCCCACGGGAAGGCTTGAAAGTCGGGCCAGGTTTTCCATTAATGAGCACAGAAAATGAGACAGAGGAAACACAAGCCATGATTAATCGAACCCAGTGATCACTGAATCCCATTTTGTAAAGAAGCGCCTCAAGAAAGTCCCACTTAACTCGGTCATAAGCTTTATTCATGTCGACTTTCAAACCCAGCTCGTGTCTACCCCCACCAGTCTTGAGCTTCAAGTGATGATAAGCTTCATGAGCAATGGAGATATTATCTTGAATCATGCGGTCCTCAACAAAAGCGTTCTGGTTTGGACTGATCAGATTTGGGAGGAGACTTTTTAGTCTGCTGGCAAGCAGTTTAGCCAAAATCTTATACGCATAGTTGCAGAGACTAATCGGTCGGTACTGCTCAGGCGCAACGGGATCAAGGACTTTGGGAATCAGGGCTATATGAGTTCTATTTAGAACCTTAATTTGATCATTCCCATTGAGAAAGCCAGAGGCAGCACCACTTACAATGTCTTTAACTATTGGCCAAAATTTTTGGTAAAAAACACCAGGAAAACCATCAGGGCCCGGGGCCTTCAAAAGACCCAATTGAACTACAGCTTGGTGGACTTCATCTTCTGTCACCGGGCTAGGAGGAGCATATTCATCTCCTCCGTAACCACACAATCAACATTACCTAGGACGTCGCTCCAAGCTCTGTGACCCCCAGATGAGAACAGCTTCATATAAAAGTGTCTGAAAACATGCTGAACATCATCCTCTCTCACCTTCCAATTACCTTGATCGTCATTAATTCCGTGAATTTTGTTTCTTTGTCTCCTTTGTATAGTTGACAAGTGAAAGAAACGAGTGTTTTTATCACCCGCTTGTAACCAGTTGACTCTTGATCTCTGCTTCCAGTACATCTCCTCATTTCTCCATAGCTCCTCGAGAGCACCTTTAATCTCAATCTGCGAGGGCGTGAAGATATGGAGGAAGAAACATTTTGCAAATTGGATAGCTCATCCAGATAGAGCCGAAATTTGGTGCCTTCCATTTGGAAAACAACTCTTACTCCACCGTTTCAGCCTGAATCTGCAATTGTTTAAGTTGGTATCCCACTGCCTAATCTTTGGCATGTTGTTGTTAATCCAACATTCTTTGACCAGGTCTTCACACCCTTGGTGTTCTGCCCAAAAGGCCTCAAATCTGAATAGCTTTTTCCCCCGGGAGCTCAGGAAGGCACTCCACCAAAATAGGGCAGTGGTCAGAGCCAATTCTCATAAGGTGGAGGACACAGGAATTAGGCCACTTTAAGAGCCACTCAGCATTAACAATTCCTCTGTCAAGACGTTCCTTTACCAGCCCCACTTCTCCACAATTTTTCTCCCAAGTGAAATTGTACCCTTTGAAACCCAGGTCCAACAACTGGTTTGATTCCATAAATTCCAAAAGGAATCTTCGTCTTCTGAAATAAAAAACAGCTCCTCATTCTTTTTCAGATTGCCATATGACCTCATTTAAATCGCCCACCACTAACCAAGGGTTACAATCATTCCAACTAAAATTCTCCAACGCACCCCAAAATTCTCTTTTTCACTCATATAAGGGACTCCATACATCCACGTGCACCGACATGAGAGTTCCCCCTTTTAAGCTTCACAATGCCATCAATCCAATTTCTTGTGTATCCCACAATCTGAATATCAACATCATGACTCCACCATATACAAATCCCACCAGCTTGACCCTCCTGGGTCCACCTCAAAGCCATTATAAAAACCGCAAGCCTTGCGAATCGTACGTATCCTGTGATGATTCTGTTTTGTTTCCATGAGAAACACCACAGAGGGTTTTTTGGAACGTAAAAGTTCCTTCAAATAGAGAATTGTCAAGGTATTCCCCAAACCTTGACAATTCCAGGAGAGTAGCCTCATGACTTCCGTGTGGCTGTTTTGGGCCAGCCACCACGACCCTGGAGGTGGGAGAAACCCTCCTTTCCCAAAGCTTTGAGCCTATCTTCAACCACTTGTAAATCCTTTGAAGGACTAACCACCACATCGCATAATTTTCCATCTTCAACAGCAAGGGGGAAATAGCTTACCGTTCCGAACCTCTGAGGATTACGTGATCTTCCACCTCTGCTTTTCCCTTTTATGCCTTTGCCCCCCCTGTTTGATAACTTCAGAGAGCATCCCACGCCCTGACTGTAAGAGACTCTTGTCCTTTTAGTTGAGCTTGGGCTAAGTAGGCAATTTGAGTTATCTGCCACATTCCTTTTTTCACCTTGGGCCTTGACCTCCTTGGTAGCCTCGTTATCATTTATCTCAACAAGAGAGGGCCCCTTTGATGCAATTGAAAAGGATCCCCCAGCCCGGTGAGAATTAAAATTTTCCTTATGGGCCCGAGTTTGGTTGGTGAGGGCCCAAGGAGGAAGGTTGTCAGGATCGCACCAATTTTTCTCCAAAGAGAGACCACTTATGGCCACAGTTAGAGAACCATTTCTGACAATGGTCCCGTTACATCTCTGGGTCCCACATCCTGGAGTAATCAGGGATGATGGGCATGTTGGTCAGAGGCTCAGAAATGTCAGGATCGGGAATTCAGCTGTCCTCCTAGCCAGAACAGACTCCTGTGCCTGTGTTCTGAGACGAGGCAGCGGCATGCGAGCGGTTAGTGAGGTTTGTCCCACTTGCTGACATGTTGACTCCCCTGTCGGCACTACCAATCTCCGTTCGCGGTCATCGGGAAAACCGTACAGACCTCCAAGCTCGTTTTCCATTCTGAAACGCCAATGGCTTCTGTCAAAAACATCCAGCATCCTCACTGACCGCCTTCTAGGAGGAAAGAGAAGGGTGGAGGCGCGAGACATCGGGGGAGCACGCATATCAGCACTGGATTGTAAGTTTTCCGCCTCAAGTCGATGATTAACCGGGAGAGAGCAGCCACGCGAATGGCCCAGTCGCCCACAGCGGAAGCAGAAGTCATGCAAGCCTTCATACTTGAGTCGGATGGCTCGTTTTCCTGTGGTGGGGCAAGGAGTGGTGAAACCCGATGGGATGGGTTTTGACACATCAATATCAACTCTGATTCTTAAAAAACCCTGAAACCGGTTTCACCGTTGTCTTCCACTTCCAGAACAGGAGCCAATCCTACTACCAAGAGCACGAGCATTCTTTGCAGTACATAGATTACGGGGCAAACCGTGCGCCTGAACCCAGAAAAACAGCACGGTTGGCTTCAATGTCATCAATAGAACAGTATAAGGGCCAAGACTTCACTGAAAGTGTGTAACCTTTCACAAACCAGGGGCTTCCGTCAATCAGCCGACGTGCCACGTCTTCTTGACCCACCGTGATAGCAAAAACATTTGGTTTTGCTTTCGAAACCTTCACTGCTCCCATATTGCTCCAGGCAACCCTTAAAACTTCTTTCACCACTGACTCAGGGGGGCTCCTGGTCTGCAATAAGAAGACCCACTAGAGTTATCCGATTCTCATGACGTTCTTCCAAGTCGAGACTGTCCTCAAAGCATATAGACATAGCCTCCACCTCATCCTCACCCACATCGAGCGGCTCCGGTTGCTCCATGAGAACACACACTAAGAACCCCAGGGGAAAGGCGGGGGGACTCAGAAAGAAAAAACAAAAACAAACTCACAAGCGGTGTACTAGGCACACAATCAAACCACAAGGGCCACAGGTCCAGGAGCAAGCTTCAGTTTGAAGAGATTTCTCCACTACCGTAACATGGAAAATAAATAGAACCAGGTCTATTGAGGTACCTTGTTAACCTTACAGTTATACCTGTGAAGTATACCTGTCTCTAATCAAGAGGCTACAAACACCTTGATGTAGTAACTTCAGGAATCCTGGCTAAATTGATTAATTGCAGAAAGGGGAAAAACTGGACATGGAAACAAAAAGGGGGGGGGGGGGGGGGGTTTAGGGGTGTGGAGGAGTTGATTTGGGATTTTGGTTTGGGTGCTTGTGAATTTTTTTGTGGCGACTGGGAGTGGGTTTTTGGTTACCTGGCTACTCTGTTGGGAAGGTTGTGGCTGGGGGCAGATCGGACTGGTGGGGTTGGGTGGCGGGGTTCAAGGGTGGGCTTCAGGCGATGAAGAACTTGTTGGTTCTTCTTACCTTACAATTACCTTTGATCAGTCGTATAAGCTCTTTAGAATTAAATTCCACTTCTCCCTGACTAAAACCTAGCTGAAGGCATGCTCCGTCGCAATTTGCTTTAATCATCCCATGGAGAGGCTTGTTCCATGTTCGTCGTGTCATATCTTGCATTTCTGGTTGCCTTGGTAGCTTACAGTTAAAGCATCTTAGTTTGATAGCTTCTCATCAACATTTTCCTAACTTTCAAGTGTGAATTGAAACATTTGGAATCTGATTAATGAGGTGGAGAAACATTGCAATAGAAGAGAAAAAAAAAACCCTAAATCTTTAATGAATTCAAGTTGTGGCATACCTGCAACTCAATTGAAAAGAGTTCAAATTCGATGAACGTCGAGCAGTGGCGAAGTGGACAATTTATCCAACTTCAATTTGTAGCTAAGAGAAGTGATTTGAAAAAAGCCGCGAAAATTAGAGCGGCTGCTGCCGCCGCCTGGTGGGGAGATGCAAAGGCACAATTTTGTTCACTTTTTTGTTGGTAACAACAATTTTGTTCACTTTCAGTTAGGCCTCATCATTTGGCAATGGGCCGATGGGGCCCGCCCGGCCATCGAAAAAAAGTCCGGCTCGGTCCGTTATGGGCTTTGAGATAGTCCAGCCCGCTTTGGGCTGGGCTAGATTTGGGCTTGGGTGCCTGAAGCCTAATCCGGCCCGATTAAGTCCAAGAAAGCTCGGCCTGGCCCCGCCCACAAAAGCCTAGCCTATTAGGCCCGCATACATATATAATTATGTATAAATAAGAATTTAGGATTATGATTATATCACTTAAATCACATATATAATTTGTTTCATTTCATTTACTTTTTTTTTACTCATTCCTAGTTTATAATTGGATGATTAGCACATTAATTTGTATCAATTATTAATACAATAATTATATTTATATTTATATATATATATATATATATATAAGATGAACAACATATCATATCACCAAATATAATCATATCACGAAACATAATTGTACCACCAAATATAATCATGCTTTTCTTGAACACATCACCAAACATTTGCATATTTATTCATACCATCCTTTAAAAAAATATTTTTTTTTATACTTATTATTTTTTAAAATTATTTCTTAAAACGTATTACGGTCTAATTATGTAATAATCTAAAAAATAATACTTGGTTTTATTATTTTTGTGGAAAAGCTTATTAAGTTGTGCGACTTTATTGAGTGTTTTATGAATTTGGTTTGATGTGAAAATATTGGAATTAAGTGAGTTTTATCTCAAATTTGGACTAAAATGCCCTTATGATTAAGTTTATGATTTTTTTCGATTGAAATAGGCCCGTTTCGGCCCAGCCCGATGGGCTTTCTCAAGCCCGGCCCATGGGTCGGGCTTGGCTTTGAATTTTCTATAAAAACCCGATCCAACCCGTTCTGGCATTTTCTCTCCTCTTTAAAGCCCGGCCCGACTTAGCCCAAGCCCATTAAATTTGGGCCGGACTAGCCTGGCCCAGCCCATTGACGAGCCCTACTTTCAGTTTCAGTACTATATTGCTTGTGTTATAGCACGTGTTCTTCCATGTGTTCACGAATCTGAATATGTTCTTTTTAAGACAAACATATTGTTCACGTTAATCATATTTATAGATAGGGTTCGTGGCCCGGCCCGAAATTTTTGTGTTCGGACCGGATTTTATAGGCTTTTTAAATTTTTTGGGCTGGACCGAAGTTTCAAAAATGAATGGGTCTAGACGGGCTTAATGGGAGGGTCACCATGGGCCTAAACGGATCGGAAAATATTTTTTTGAAGTTTTTTAAATTTTTTTGTTACACATTTTTTGTCAAAAGTAATAGATAAAGAGACTTATTTTAAAAAATAGTACAGATTATTACATAAGAAAACAAAAATATTTGCCAAACTCTTTTACTAAACTTAGATCAATAGTCAATATATTTTAAAAATATTATACTTAAAAATGAATCTCAGAAAATGTGTTACTTCTAAAAATGAATCTTAGAGAATGCATTTTCTGGTCCATGGAGAAGCAATCGGAGGATCGATGCAAGCGGATTCGCAAAGCTCGGATTCGCCTAAGCAGATTTACTTATCGTAGTGTTTTTCTGTCATTTGCTTCTATGCAATGACTGTTGATTAGTAGTTGGTTTTGGTTTCTCTCCTCATCTTCCTTACTTTTGTTTTGTGTTAAAACTCATATAGTTATATTTTTCCAGGAGAAAGTGGTGAATGATGCCAGCTAAATCTAAAGATGAAGATCCACATATAGAACACGGTGCCCAGACTGTGCTGGAATCAGTTATCTACGCCCAACCTTGGCGGCGTGGAGTGGGGAACAGTTCATCGTCAGGTGAAAGTGCTCCAGCATCATCTTTGGTGGATCATCGTGATAGTATGGTCATGAATGGAGCTATGCAGTCACAAGCTAATGCTAGGCTAGATGGTGGGGTCAACTTCAACAAAGAATTGCGAACTACAGTAGGATCACAGTCTGGTAGTTACTTTTGCATTATCATTTCCCATGGGAAATTTTTATGTGAACTTCTTTTTCTGAATTGGAAATTTTCACACATGCTACTATACGAAATTAACTATAAAGTAATCATTCTGAGAAACCTTTCTTAAAAAAAAAAAAATATTTATAATTATTTACTAAGCCTTTTTCTTCTTTGTGAAATTGAAGGACAGAATGCATCATCAATTTGACATCCTGACTAAGACCTTTCAATCTATGAAATAAAAGGAAATTTGAAGGTTTTTATAATTGTGATAGTTTATGATCTAAACTGAATAGAACTTGATACAACTAATAAGACTAGCATTTGTTGGAGAAAAAAGAATTAAAGTAGGCCTTAGACACTTGTGGTTAGTTATTACAATCTTTCTCTTACTCTCTTCTTGTGGTGTGGGCTAATTTGTATATGGAAAACTAAATCTAGTTGAGAAAAAAGGAACTGCATTAAGAAGGTGAGAATCCTTGTACTGTCCCTGTGTGTGTTTTGGTTGGGGTAGGGTGGGGAACTAGAAGATGTGCAATTGCTACGGATTTTATCTTGATCTTATTTCAATTCTGTAGTATAGATTTGATTTCTAGAAAACGAGACCTGAAACCAAGCAAATTCACTTGTTAAATTCCCTGAACCATCCTTGACACCTTGTTGAGCAAACCCAAATTAACCTTTCCCTGATAGACATAGTGCTGAATCTGAAGAACCGGTATCAGATTTTCCCAGAGCAATCTACTTTATGTCAAAAGGTCTCCTAAAATCGACACTCGCTCCAATGGACTTATTGTTTTTCTTCTTCTTTGTTGGTTTTCACGGCTAAATAATTATTGTGATTAAAGAAAAGCTCATTGTACCCTTTTGTTGAAGAGTGTAAAAAGTAACCTAATCTTCTTATATCATTATACTATACTAGGCTCCCTTGTTAACGATGAATTTTAGCTAGATTGCATTGCAATACCAGGCTCTCTTTAGTTCAGTGAAATTTTATACAGATTCTGCATTGTAGTTTTGCACAAATTATATTGTAGTTTTGGAAAATTTAATTACACTACTACAAAAAGGGCAAAAGCACGACGGTGAATTCCCGTCGTCTTTTGCCTTTTTTGTAGTAGTGTTACAATTAGATTTTTACTCTTTCCTTGGCCTTCAACCTCACCAATTTGAAGAGTAGAGGCTACCCAGATGAGGAATTGGGTGGGGAAGAGAAGAGTAGAACTTCCCAAGAGCAAGGCAACTGATGCGTTTTGTCTTGAATATATCTCTTTTTGCTCTTTGTAAAAAAACGGAAATTGAAATGCAGAAATGGAAGGAAACTGCAATGTAGAAAAAGGAACCTGCAATGTAGAAAACAAAAACATAAATAACCTATTTTACATTCTAGGTGGTCTTCAGTCTGATTCCTCCTCTCCCAACATGTCTTGAATAAAAAAATATTGTTTTGTTTTGTTTAACTCTAGAGCTTAGCATTTTTTCCCAAACTTGAGCATTGCAGTTTCCATATTTGTATTGCAGTTTCCGTTTCTGCATTGTAGTTTCCGCTTTCTACATTGCAGTTTTGGTTTCTGCATCGCAGTTTCCATTTTAGTACTTTCATATTGGTTTTTTCATTTTGGTTCCTCACTAATTAATATACTTATTTTTCCTCATACTCTCCAGTGTAGTTTTTGTTTGCAGTTTGCATTTTTTGTTTTGTTTACATCATTGATATCTACATTGTTTTTGTTTTAAAATCCCACTTACATTCTTCTATAGCAGTATTCATGCTTTGATGTGAATCTCAATTTTTCTTTTCTTGAGGTATGTATATTCTTGATCAGATTCTTATTTGAATTTTCTAGTTATTTTTTGCTTTTTATAAGTTGATTTTTCAACTCTTTGATGTAATTTTTATTTTTTACTTTGGCTTTTTTTATCAAATTTTTAGTTTGAGGTGCTATTTGGTTAGAGATTTTTGTATAATTTTATAGTACTTTCATCATGGTTTTGATTTTTACTTCATCACTTATTAGTAGGTGCATTTATCCCCTGACTCTGTAGTTTCCGTTTCCGTTCTAGTACTTTCATCATGTTTATTTTTCTCTCACACTCTATAGTGCAATTTTTGCTTCTATAAAATTAATTTTTGTTTTTGTTTTTTTTACATAATTGATATCTTCATTGTATTTTTGTTGCAGTTTTTGCGTGTATATGTGTTGAAATGATTTTTTTTTAAATAATATAAAACCGTTGATTGTTTATATAAATATTGTATCACTGAATAAATATTACAAAATTAAGTTTGGTGTAGTGGTTTGTGAGTGAGCCCTTGATCGGTTCATAATTGTATATTAATTCTTACCCTTCTAGCTTATGATTTGGTTATGTTTTTGAGTTAAACTTGTGCTTTTAATCCTTTTTGTGTTTATATTTCAGTTAATTGAGCTTTAGGTAACAATGATGGCTTTGGAGAACATAATTCATGCAATTCAAGCATGTTAAGGCCTAATTTGGAGGAATGGATGAAGAGCTTAAAGACAAATTCATTATGGCTACAGCCCCCTGCCAGTCCAGTTTCGTAGGTCATAATGCAAGCTTTGTTTCAGCAAACTACATAGCTCGAATGAGGCCACATTCTTCATGAAAGTTGTTCCAATGTGTGTGTACTATAACATATCCAATATTCAGCCCCATTGGATAAATCTGGAGTCCGTTTCCTAGCAAACACTGAACCATGCTCAGGATGGATCTTATCAGCGCGGAAAATGAGTTATAGATTTGTTTCGGCCTTAACTTCTTCATCCGAAAAATGAAGTGCATCAACCATTGAAGATTTTCTAATACAAGTGCATCAACCATTGAAGATTTTCTAATACAAGTGCATCAACCATTGAAGATTTTATAAAACAAGTGTTGTATGCATTAGCCATATTGAATTCAGATTTTCAACTTCCTTTGGCCTATAAATAGTGAGGTTCTCTAAGCTTGTAATAACACCCCAAGGGGGGGAGGTCTCAAACACTTCTCTAGAGCTCCCTTCCCTTCTCTCCCTCAAATTCTCTTAGTTTCCCTTTGTAGCTCTCAATTGTTGTAATAAGATCATTCTACTTTTCCTTTCTCTTCTTCTAAATTCTTCAACACTCTCTTCTCCAAACACTTCCCAAACACTTCTCCCATTTCCTTCATCAAATTCTCTAAAGCTTTCAAACACATGCTCTTCCAAAATCCACAAAGTTCTCAACACCATTTTCCCTTCTCTTCCAAAAGTCTCCATGTCTCAAATACTTCACAAACACCTTTCTCTCCCTTCCCTAAGTTATCAAATTCTCCAAGTTCACAAACATTCTCCAAGTTCTCAAACACATTTCTCTTCCCTTCCAAAAATCATCCAAGTTCTCAAACACTTTCTTCCAAATTCTCAAAGTTCTCAAACACTTTCTCTTCCAAAATCCTCAAGCTTTCCAAACACTTCTCTACTCTCTTCCACATTTCCCTTCTCTTCCAAAATTCTCCAAATCTCTCAAACACTTTCCTTCCTTCCTCAAATGCTCTCTTTAATGTTCTCTAAGTTGTAATTTATTTTTCTTGTAATGTACATTCGTTCTTCTTGTTTTGTTTCTTTTGTTTTCATTTTTGTTTTGTGTAGGAAAATTGAATTGGATCATTCAATCACCAATCCCTGTGGAATCGACCTCGCACTTACATACGCTAAACTACCAACGGTTCGTGCACTTGCGAGTATCACAAGTTGAGGATGCAGTTGAACCCATTTTGGTGCAGCTGAATCTACACAACAAGTTTTGGCGCCGTGCCGGGATCGGTAACATTGTTTGATTTTATTTGGTTTTCCTACTTTTTATTTATTTTTATCTTTTTCATAACTGGACAGTTTCATGTTTTAAAGTTAATGAGGTTAATTGATAAGTTGTGTTTGTAGTCCAACTGACAAGGACAATTGCCTGACAAGCAAGAGAACTGGGTTTGAGTCCCAGCTTACACAACACCCAAAAACAAAAAGGTTCAAGTAGCATGTTGATTATTTCTAGTTTATGGTTTCATTCACTTGTTCTTAATTAATTATCTTGTTCAAGTTTACATAAACACCATATGACTCTTGGACTGATTAGTGAATGAATGGGTAGATATTGAAGACAAACACCATGTTTAAATTCTACTTGGTTCTTTATTGTTCTTCTTGTTCTTAATGGGTTTGGAATTTGTGTTTAGACTAAACACCATAGCTAAATACTTGTTCTGAATACTTGATTAAAACCACACACCATATGGATAATCATATTTGAGAAAGAACGAACTCCATAAGCTAGTTTGATTACTTTGCTGCTTATTACTTTGAAGCATGAAATTGGACGTGTGTTGATTTTCCTTTTCATTTTAGTTTTTATTTTCTAATCCTTTAATTCTGTTTCAAGTTTTCTGTGTTTGTTTTAGCAATTTATGACAGCTTAATAAAAATGGAGAGAGATGGTAACCTCAATCATAAGAATGGGGAGTGTGGAGTAGTGGGAGAAGTCGCGACCTCCAAATGCATCACGCTCGACCTAATCGCTTCAAGGGGGAGTATTCCAATACTTTCTCTTTAGTTGTTTTGTTATTATTTCAGTAATTTTAATTTTCTATTTCTTTTATTAAAAAAAACATTAAAAAGATTTTTTATATTAGCTGACTCGTGGTAACTCCAGATGAGCGTCTCCGTCAAATAGTGTCTAGGAGTTCTTTAGGCGACACCTTCGGTGTCTAAGAAGTTTGGGTTTTAAGTGGGACCTTTGTGACCCCTCCAAC
Source organism: Prunus fruticosa (assembly GCA_018703695.1). NCBI lineage: Eukaryota > Viridiplantae > Streptophyta > Magnoliopsida > Rosales > Rosaceae > Prunus > Prunus fruticosa. Next base: position 112,551 of record JAHHUK010000010.1, on the reverse strand, counting down.
CTTCCCGGATCCCCTGGCTGTGTTTTTCTGAGGCCCTTAACTGGTCATCCATGAGTTGCTTGTATATTTGTGTGTTTTTTTTAAAAAAAAACAAAAACAAAAACAAAAAGTTAAAAAAAAAAAAAAAAAATTGAAATTTGAGTTTTTATTTATTTTTCTTTGTAAATTGCAATTTGGAACATCTTTGTTTTTTTTTTCTTTGTGTGGTTCAGTTAGTTGTAAATAATAATAAATTTTTTAAAAAAAAATCAATTTGGAACTTCTTTGTTTTCTTTTTTTTTGTTTTGTTAAGTTAGTTTATGTATTTATTTACGTGGCGTGGTTAGTTAGTTTATTTCTGAGAGTTAAAAACACATTTTTATTCAAACACTGCAAACAAAGAAAAAAAAGTTAAAAAGTTAAAAAAACAAAAAAAACAAAAACAACAAAACATTCAAGTAAATTAAAAATAAAAACAACTTCTTCATCTTCATCTTCATCTTCATGGCATGCCTCTCTTATCTCTCTAACTTGCAGAATCTCAGCAGCTCCACATGGTCCTCATTCTTTCTCTCAGTGCTTCCACGTGCTGATTGGCACGGTGAGAGCCGCTTCTGCAAGTCTGCCACCATAGCCTTCAAGGAAGCTATTTCCTCCCTCATCGCGGCACACTCCCGTGTTCTTGCCAGCAATCGCATGCCCAAATTGGTAGCAGAGACCGCGTGGAGCACCGTTAAATTGTGGGACTCCTCCACTGCTGCCTTGTCAGACCTCTTTGCCACATGCAGATGATCTGTCGATGTGAGCTTGCTGCCAATCATGCCTTCTAGCAGCACTGCTCTGTTCGACACTGCCTCAGAAAAGTTCGGTATTACCTCAGCAAAGTTTGAGGCCGTACCGTGATGATATGTGGAGTTTGGGAAGACATGGCTTGTAGGAGCCCTTATATGCGCATTCGGTGGCGCAAGGGACAATTCTAGATTAAGATCATCAAGGTGAGTGCATGAGGATGCCATTGTTTAGTTTTTGGATTTTTTGATATTTTTCTCTGAATTTGCAGGAAGAAATGCGGGTGCTCTTCTACTTCACCGAGATGAGTTTAAATAGACTTATACAGATGAGGGAGCCGAAAGCACTTCGGATCTCGAGGGTGCTATCCTGTGCTCTTTTCTCTCGGATCCCTTCATATCTGGCGCAAATTGCGAGCGCGTTTTTTAAAAGGGAGCATGTCTACACTTTCACTTACTTTTGCCTCCATGTTTTCTGATTGTTTTGTATTTTTTGTCTATTATTTCCAGTCATTTTGTTTTTCTTTTATTTTGTTTACGTTTGGGGAAGTGTGTTTTCCTTTTTATTTTTATTTTATTTTATTTTTCTTTATTCATTGTTTTTCTATTTAATTTAAAAATAACTTGTTTTCTTCTTGTTTGACAGGTTTCTTAAGAATTTAATTTGAAGAAGAGACAAAAATTAAAGATGCGTCTTGGCCACCTGGTGCAAGAATCCCATCTCTTCTTTTAAATTCTTTTTTTGAATTGCGTGTTTATTTCAGTTTTTATTTATTTATTTTGTTTTTATTTAATTAGGTAGTATAATTTAAAACTCATAGGATATTCTTTGTAGGAGCTAAACTTTTGGTAACTCCGTGAGCAACCGCAGTCTATACAGTGTCTAGGAGTTCTTCAGGCGGCACCTTCGGTGTCTAAGAAGTTTGGGTTTTAAGAGGGACCATTGTGACCCCTCCAACCTTCCCGATCCCCTGGCTGTGTTTTCTTGAGGCCCTTAACTGGTCATCCTTAAGTTTTTCTCTTAAAAGAAAAAAGCAGTTACTTGTGTGTTTACTTAACTAAAAATAAAAATGCATGTTTGGGTTGTCATGTTTTTGTTTGATCGTCGTTCTTTAAATTTAGGGTCATTCGTCTCTTTGAGATAACATAACGTTTTTATTTCCCAATTTTAAAAAAAAAAACGCACATACATTTTTAAAATTAAAAAAAAAAAAAATAAAAGCTGAAATCATTTCTTCTTGGCGCTCGGTGTCTCGACCATAGGAGCTTTTAGTTTGGCCCTCTGGCTGTCCTCTTCCAGGGCTTCACGCACAGCCTCTTGGGGCTCATCACTTGAGCTCCCAAAGATCGCAATCTTAGCTTCAGTATAACTTTTCTCGCGATCTGGTTTCTTGCGTTTACCCGGTCGGTCTAGGTCCTCCAGCTGTTTTCGCATGTCGCGAGAGTACAACTCTACAATCTTTGTTAGGTTTTTATTCTCATCTCGCAATACTTCTAGCTGGTGTCGATTCACCTCCACTATCCTTGACCGCTCCCTTTTCAAGCTTTTTATAGCACTTTGACACTCTTCAACCATCCTGTGCTCCGCCGCTCACTGACCTTTCAGCACCTCTACCTCATGGGACTTCGCAAGTAGGCGATGAACCAAACTTGCGACACATGCTGTACTCTCACGCTCAGTGCCAGGGCATCGCTCGTGACCCGGTTGTCATCCCTTGTCCCGAACACACGTATATCTTTAGGAGTCACTAAATTTCTGCCCACTCCAATGGCAACATCGTTGTCCAGGAGTATGAGTCAGCTCCTGTCACAGGCCCCGTGCGGAGGCAAAGTAGGGCATCCATACCTGGTGCTCCTGCTTGGCCTCGTGTTTGAGTAGGTGGAGCTAGGTTGAGATCCAACGAAAAGGGGTAGGAAGAAGCCATTTGATTTCTCACTTTTTTTTTTTTTCTTGCTTCTTTTCTCTTTTGTGTTTCTGAGTTTGTGGTTTTGTTTTTTTTTTCCCTTCTTTTTCCTTCTTATATACGTAGACTTTGACAAACCCTAGGCGTCTTGAGCATTTTCTGAATCTCCAGCATTCCTCGAGTCCCACAACCCTTCTCACTTTCCAACCACACCCAACTCATTTATCTCGACATGTCTTTTCTTGACAGACGCGTTCAGTAAAAGTCTTCGCGCCTTTCCATGGCCCCGTAATTTCAGCTTGTGAAATCTACGGTGCTTCACTCCGTCGACACGCGGCTTCTGCTTTCTGCCGTGACTAACCATGAGACGACATCAGGGACCACATTCCCTCTTTTCAGAAATCCCGCTTTGCGCTCATAATTCACATTTTATGTATTTAAAAAAAAATTAAAATGTGTGGGCTTCGGGTTTCATTTTGGGTCGGTTTTTCATCTTGTTTGGGTTTCAAGGTGGGATAATTTCATTGTAGGCTTTGGGCTTCAAATTATTTTTGGGTTTCAGAATTGTGTGATTAGGGTTTACTGTTTCATTATTTTTTTAAATTTTTTTTGTTTGTTTGTTTTGTAATTTTTATTTTGTAATTATTTTATTTTATTCTGTTTTTGTGTTTTTGTGATTTTTCTTATTTGCTTTAATACCTTTCATTTCTTGTTATAACATTGCTTGTTGCTAATTTTTAAACATTGAGGACAATGTTCATTTATAGGTTTCGGGGTATTAGAGTTTAGCATTTAAATTTGGTTTTTCCTTAATTTAAGTTTAGCATTTAAATTTGGTTTTTCCTTAATTTAATTTTTTTTTATTTGCTTGTTTTTATTTTTATTTTATTTTGTTTGAGTCTTGCTTTTATTTTTATTTTGATTTTATTCACTTTCCGAACACATTTGATGAGATTGTGATAAATGTTTGCATGACTTAAATGAAAATTGGATTTCATTTTATTTTATTTTAGAAAATAAAAAAAAAGTAAAAATTTAAATTGTTTATAAAAAAAAAAAATTAATTAATTTTAAATTGGCACTGTTCTAACATGATATGTTCGAAACCTTTGCACTTGCCATTTGTTTCATAATTTTCCAATTAAAGGATTTGCATGATCTAAAGAATTGTATGAAGCATAAAATTAGACTTATATAACCAACCATATAAAGTGAGCTTTTGAGCCTTGTACTTCAATTCATGAGTGTTATACATGTACTCTTATTTTCTTGTCATCTAAGTTGTTGTTTGATCTCATTATTCATTGATTTGGTTGAACACTTAAAAGTCATTCATTCTTGTGCAATTTGACTTCATGACATTTAAAGAAATGATATTAAGGCTTTCTTTGGATCGTTTGTGCCTTTCAAGCTAACCTTATGCATGCTTAAGCATGATTTTCCATTGTTAACCATTTTGAGCCTACATGTAAACCTTTTCTTTCATTTACCAATTTTATTTCCTCGCCTTAGCCTGAAAAACAAATATTTACCTTTCTAAGGAACTCATGAGCTTTAATTTGGATGTGTTTTTCATGCTAAGTTTGGGAAGAGGAGTTACATTTCGAAAAAAAAAAAAAAAGAAAAAAAATTCACACAATTGGTGAAAAAAAAGAAAAGTGGTGGTTGAATGAAATTTCATTTTTGGGCCTTCAAAATAAATTGGTGTTTGTTCAATTAAAGGAAAGGAGTATGAATCAATGTAAATGAAGGTATAAGGAGTTTTAATCATGTAAAAATAAATTCTCATTGTGATGATTCGAAGTCTTGTAAAAAATTGTTTTATGCTCTTCTATTTTGAGTTCATTGGACTTTGTTTTATCCATACCCTTCATTTCTTACTCACCTTACACCCTTGGCCCCATTACAACCTAAACTAAAGACCTAAATTGATCTTAAATGTCATGTGGTTGAATTGCATTCATTTTCTACTTTTAAGTGTTTGGCATCCTTCTTGAGATCATATTAATGCAAGTTCTTCATCTTTCTATTGCGAGTTAAGTCCTTATGGTTTAACTATATTCTCATGTTTATAACTGAGTGTTGCATTATAGCCCTCTTCCGAGTGATTCATTTGTGAGAGGACAACTTTGGTGAGATTTGAAGTTGAACTTATGCTTTGTATGATTTTTGAAATTGTGTGAAAACTAAGATTGGGGAATTTGTTGTATTTGGCTATCACACTACTACACTTTGAACATATTGTGTTTAGAACTTTGCCGCTTTGTAAATAATGTCTAAAAATTGAGCTTTTATTAATAAAACGTTTAAGTCATGTGCATGAGTCATTTCTCTTCAGAAAATGTTCGGAAAAATTGTTTTGAGTTCTTTTTATTTTTGTAATCGTTTTTGTTTTTGTTTTTGTTTTTGTTAAGTAATGTATTTATGTTTGTTTTTGTTTTTGGTTTTGCTTAAGGACTAACAATCTTTTAAGTTTTCTAATTACTTTGTTTTACAGAGTTCAGTAAAACGTTTGTGGGTATTGATATTGTTAAACCCTCAGGAGACACAACTCCTCCTACTAGGGATGCCTATAGGTTTAAAGGCTTGTTGCATATGCTAAATGCAATCGAGTTACCTACGAAAGTGGTTTAGTTAACTTCTAGTTTTGTTTTTAACTTTGTTTTGTGTTGTTTTGCTCGAGGACTAGCAAAATCTAGGTTTGGGGGTATTTGATCGGTTCATAATTGTATATCATTTTGTACCCTTCTAGCTTATGATTTGGTTATGTTTTTGAGTTAAACTTGTGCTTTTAATCCTTTTTGTGTTTATCTTTCAGTTCATTGAGCTTTAGGTAACAATGATGGCTTTGGAGAGCATAATTCATGCAATTCAAGCATGTTAAGGCCTAATTTGGATGAATTGATGAAGAGCTTAAAGACAAATTCATTATGGCTACAGCCCCCTGCCAGTCCAGTTCCGTAGGTCATATTGCAAGCTTTGTTTCAGCAACCTACATAGCTCGAATAAGGCCACATTCTTCATGAACGTTGTTCCAATGGGTGTGTACTATAACATATCCAAAATTCAGCCCCATTGGATAAATCTGGAGTCCGTTACCTAGCAAACACCGAACCATGCTCAGGATGGATCTTATCAGCGCGGAAAATGAGTTAGCAATTTGTTTCGGCCTTAACTTCTTCCTCCGACCTTGGATTGGGCCAAATAATATATGGATGGAAAGAAGACATTCTGAACTTCAATTTCGAGTGCTTAAAGTCCTAATTTGATTAAGAGAAGCCCAAGTTGTAAGCCCTTGAAGTTGCTGGTCATGCTGACCTCAGCATGTGCTGGTTGGATGCTTGGTCATGGTGAGCTAGGCATGAGCTATCATTTCTGGTTGGAAGCTTGGTCATGGTGACATGAAGATGAGCTAGGGCTGCTGGTGGGATTTAGTGGGGAAGTGCATCAACCATTGAAGATTTTCTAATACAAGTGCATCAACCATTGAAGATTTTATAAAACAAGTGTTGTATGCATTAGCCATATTGAATTCAGATTTTCAACTTCCTTAGGCCTATAAATAGTGAGGTTCTCTAAGCTTATAATAACACCCCAAGGGGGGGAGGTCTCAAACACTTCTCTAGAGCTCCCTTCCCTTCTCTCCCTCAAATTCTCTTAGTTTCCCTTTGTAGCTCTCAATTGTTGTAATAAGATCATTCTACTTTTCCTTTCTCTTCTTCTAAATTCTTCAACACTCTCTTCTCCAAACACTTCCCAAACACTTCTCCCATTTCCTTCATCAAATTCTCTAAAGCTTTCAAACACATGCTCTTCCAAAATCCACAAAGTTCTCAACACCATTTTCCCTTCTCTTCCAAAAGTCTCCATGTCTCAAATACTTCACAAACACCTTTCTCTCCCTTCCCTAAGTTATCAAATTCTCCAAGTTCACAAACATTCTCCAAGTTCTCAAACACATTTCTCTTCCCTTCCAAAAATCATCCAAGTTCTCAAACACTTTCTTCCAAATTCTCAAAGTTCTCAAACACTTTCTCTTCCAAAATCCTCAAGCTTTCCAAACACTTCTCTACTCTCTTCCACATTTCCCTTCTCTTCCAAAATTCTCCAAATCTCTCAAACACTTTCCTTCCTTCCTCAAATGCTCTCTTTAATGTTCTCTAAGTTGTAATTTATTTTTCTTGTAATGTACATTCGTTCTTCTTGGTTTGTTTCTTTTGTTTTCATTTTTGTTTTGTGTAGGAAAATTGAATTGGATCATTCAATCACCAATCCCTGTGGAATCGACCTCGCACTTACATACGCTAAACTACCAACGGTTCGTGCACTTGCGAGTATCACAAGTTGAGGATGCAGTTGAACCCATTTTGGTGCAGCTGAATCTACACAACAGCTTAACAAAGATGGCCTAAATCATATCTTAGTTATAACTTAACATTCCAGTGAATCACACAAGCAAAAATGCATACAATTGGGTAAGACATGCAAGAGTTGTATAATCATGGCTTAGGTGCATAGAAAGCTCAAGAATAATTATGTGAGACTTAGCTAGCAAAAGAATAAGATTAAGACCTAACACAATGCTTATCAAATTCCTAAGAGCCATATTAGAAGTTAGACTTAAGATTTATCATTGGTGTGGGAAGGAAAACTGAAAATGACTCAAAGAAAAGAAACAGAAAAGAAAAACGTGAGGTTTCAAATTGCTGTTTTGCTCAATTTCAACATATAATCTGTTTTGACATGTAACTTTCAAACCACTTGGTCAAATTTAACGTTCTTTATGTCGTTGGATTCAGCATGAAAAAATGAAGAACACAACGGGGACCAAACTTTCAAAACAGTAGCAGAAAAAAAAATTGTAGCAATGAAGAAGCCTACGTTTTCAAACACAAACACAAAAACTAAAAAAATAAAAAAAAACTTTCCAGCAACTAAAAAAAAACTTTCCAGCACCCCCAAACTTAAATGAAGCATTGTCCTTAATGTTTGAATCCATGTAAAGCATACAATGCACATGAAATCCAGGGTAAAGGAATGAAATGAAAAAAATAATAATAATAAAAGAAAGAGAGTTTAGAACTTCCCCTTGAAGACAATGAGAGGGAAATGCACATAGTATGGCAGCACATGTTCTTCTTTGAGTATTTGGGTCAGCTGCTCATCATGTTTCTCCCACATCAAGGAAAAGAAAACCTTAACAAAAACAAAACAGAAAATGAGACAAAACTATGCATGAGTAGCAATTATTATACAAATGAAAGAGATATGATTGGAATGCTTCCCTTTGAAGTGATAGCTGGAGCGTGGTTGGCCATAGCAGCTGGAGGTCGACTTCTCCGCTGCTCCATACTCCATGTTTCTATGATTGGGTTGTCTCCTCTCTCTCCCTCTTTCTTATTGAGCTACTTCAGACATGCTTAAAGAAATACAAGGAAACTTGAAACAGATTTTTAGATTTTGAAATAGATTTTTAGATTTATTGGATTAGGAAACCATAACTTAAATGAAAAGGATAAACTAAACTAAAACATCAAGATTAGGGATTCAACTTCACCACAAACATCAAATTTCAATTTTTTAAAAATAATTTTTTGTTTTGTTTTTTTTGTTTTTAAAAACACACAAATATACAAGCAACTCATGGATGACCAGTTAAGGGCCTCAGAAAAACACAGCCAGGGGATCCGGGAAGGTTGGAGGGGTCACAAAGGTCCCACTTAAAACCCAAACTTCTTAGACACCGAAGGTGTCGCCTAAAGAACTCCTAGACACTGTATTGACGGAGACGCTCATCTGAAGTTACCACGAGTCAGCTCATATAAAAAATCTTTTTAATTTTTTAATTTAATAAAAGGAATAGAAAATTAAAATTACTGAAATAATAACAAAACAACTAAAGAGAAAGGATTGGAATACTCCCCCTTGAAGCGATTAGGTCAAGCGTGATGTATTTGGAGGTCGCGACTTCTCCCACTACTCCACACTCCCCATTCTTATGATTGAGATTGCCATCTCTCTCCATTTTTATTAAGCTGACATTACTTGCTAAAACGAACACAGAAATCTTGAAACGGAACTAAAGGATTAGGAAATAAAAACTAAAATTGAAAGGAAAATCAACACACGTCCAATTTCATGCTTCAAAGTAACAAACAACAAAGTAATCAAACTAGCTTATGAAGTTCGTTCTTTCTCAAATATGATTATCCATATGGTGTGTGGTTTTAATCAAGTATTCAGAAAAAGCATTTAGCTATGGTGTTTAGTCTAAACACAAATTCCGAACCCATTAAGAACAAGAAGAACAATAAAGAACCAAGTAGAATTTAAACATGATGTTTGTCTTCAATATCTACCCATTCATTCACTAATCAGTCCAAGAGTCATATGGTGTTTATGTAAACTTGAACAAGATATTTAATTAAGAGCAAGTGAATGAAACCATAAACTAGAAATAATCAACATGCTACTTGAACCTTTTTGTTTTTGGGTGTTGTGTAAGCTGGGACTCAAACCCAGTTCTCTTGCTTGTCAGGCAATTGTCCTTGTCCGTTGGACTACAAACACAACTTATCAATTAACCTCATTAACTTTAAAACATGAAACTGTGCAGTTATGAAAAAGATAAAAATAAATAAAAAGTAGGAAAACCAAATAGAATCAAACAATGTTATCGATCCCGGCAACGGCGCCAAAAACTTGTTGCGTAAATACAGCTGCACCAAAATAGATTCAACTGCATCCTCAACTTGTGATACTCGCAAGTGCACGAACCGTTGGTAGTTTAGCGTATGTAAGTGCGAGGTCGATTCCACAGGGATTGGTGATTGAATGATCCAATTTAGTTTTCCTACACAAAACAAAAATGAAAACAAAAGAAACAAAACAAGAAGAAAGAATGTACATTACAATGAAAAATAAATTACAACTAAAAGAACATTAAAGAAATTAAGAGAACTTGAGGAAGAAAGGAAAGTGTTTGAGAGCTTGGAGGAGGGAGAGGAAAGTGTTTGACAACTTTAGAGAATTTTGGAAGAACATGTGTTTGAGAGTTTTGAGGATTTTGGAAGGGAAGAAAGTGGTGTTTGAGAGATTTGGAGGAAGAGAAGGGAGAAGTGTTTGAGAGATTTGGAGACTTTTGGAAGAGTAAGGAAAATGGTGTTTGGAAACTTTGTGGATTTTTGGAAGAGAGTGTTTGAGAACATGGGACATTTGGAGAAGAAAGTAGAGAGGTGTTTTGAGAGCTTTGTGGATTTTGGAAGAGAAAGTGTTTGGGGACTTTGTGAATTTGTAAGAAAGTGTTTGAGAACATGGGAAATGTTTTAGAGCTTGGAGAACTTTGAAAGAGAATAGAGAAGTGTTTGGAGAATTTAGAAGAAAGAAAATTTAGTAGAATGATCTTATTACAACAATTGAGAACTACAAAGGGAAACTAAGAGAATTTAAGGGAGAGAAGGGAAGGGAGCTCTAGAGAAGTGCTTGAGAGCTCCCCCCCTTGGGGTGTTTTTACAAGCTTAGAGAACTTCCCTATTTATAGGCCTAGGGGAAGTGAAAATCTGAATTCAATAAGACTAATGCATACAACACTTGAATTATAAAATCTTTAATGGTTGATGCACTTGTATTAGAAAATCTTGAATGGTTGATGCACTTGTATTAGAAAATCTTGAATTGGTTGATGCACTTCACCACTAAATCCCACCAGCAGCCCTAACTCATCTTCATGTCACCATGACCAAGCTTCCAACCAGAAATGATAGCTCATGCCTAGCTCACCATGACCAAGCATCCAACCAGCACATGCTGAGGTCAGCGTGACCAGCAACTTCAAGGGCTTACAACTTGGGCTTCTCTTAATCAAATTAGGACTTTAAGCACTCGAAATTGAAGTTCAGAATGTCTTCTTTCCATCCATATGTTATTTGGGCCAATCCAAGGTCAGAGGAGGAAGTTAAGGCCGAAACAAATTGCTAACTCATTTTCCGCGCTGATAAGATCCATCCTGAGCATGGTTCTGTGTTTGCAAGGTAACGGACTCCAGATTTATCCAATGGGACTGAATTTTGGATATGTTATAGTAAACACCCATTGGAACAACGTTGAGGAAGAATGTGGCCTCATTCGAGCTATGTAGGTTGCTGAAACAAAGCTTGCAATATGACCTACGAACTGGACTGGCAGGGGGCTGTAGCCATAATGAATTTGTCTTTAAGCTCTTCATCAATTCATCCAAATTAGACCTTAACATGCTCGAATTGCATGAATTATGCTCTCCAAAGCCATCATTGTTCCCTAAAGCTCAATTAATTGAAAGATAAACACAAAAAGGATTAAAAGCACAAGTTTAACTCAAAAACATAACCAAATCATAAGCTAGAAGGGTAAGAAATAATATACAATTATGAACCGATCAGACACTGCCTCAAAAAGTTCGGTATTACCTCAGCAAAGTTTGAGGTCGTACCGTGATGATATGTGGAGTTTGGGAAGACATGGTTTGGACGAGCCCTTATCTGCTCATTTGGTGGCGCAAGGGACAATTCAAGGTTGAGATCATCAAGGTGAGTGCATGAAGATGCCATTGTTTTGTTTCTGGATATTTTGATGCTTTTCTCTAATTTGCAGGAAGAAATGCGAGGTGCTCTTCTACTTCACCGAGATGAGTTTAAATCGACTTATGCAGACGAGGGAGCCGAAAGCACTTCGGATCTCGAGGGTGCTATCCTGTGCTCTTTCTCTCGGATCCCTTCATTTAAGGCGCAAATTGCGAGCACGTTTTTTTAAAAGGGAGCATGTCTACACTTTCACTTACTTTTGCCTCCCTGTTTTCTGATGTTTGTGTTTTTGCTTTTTCAGTTGTTATTTTATTTTAATTTATTATTATTATTATTATTATTTTCAATTGTTTTCTTCTTGTTTGTCAGGTTTCTCAAGAATTTAGTGGAAGAATAGACAAAACTAAAGATGCGTCTTGGACATCTGGTGCAAGAATCCCAACTATTCTTTTAAATTCTTGTTTGAATTGTGTGTTTATTTCAGTTTTTATTTTTATTTTGTTTTTATTTAATTAGGTAGTATAATTTAAAACTCATAGGATATCCTTTGAATGAGCTAAACTTTTGGAAACTCCAGTGAGCAACCGCAGTCTATACAGTGTCTAGGAGTTCTTTAGGCGGCACCTTCGGTGTCTAAGAAGTTTGGGTTTTAAGAGGGACCATTGTGACCCCTCCAACCTTCCCGGATCCCCTGGCTGTGTTTTCTGAGGCCCTTAACTGGTCATCCTTAAGTTTTTCTCTTAAAATAAGCAGTTACTTGTGTGTTTACTTAACTAAAAATAAAATGCATGTTTGGGTTTTCATGTTTTTGTTTGATCGTCGTTCTTTAAATTTAGGGTCAATTGTCTCTTTAAAATAGCATAACTTTTTTATTTCCCAATTTAAAAAAAAAAAACATACACTCTTAAAATAAATAATAAATAAAAGCTGAAATCATTTCTTCTTGGCGCTCGGTGTCTCGACCATAGGAGCTTTTAGTTTGGCCCTCTGGCTGTCCTCTTCCGGGCTTCACGCACAGCCTCTTGGGGCTCATCACTTGAGCTCCCAAAGATCGCAATCTTAGCTTGAGTATAACTACTCTCGCGATCTGGTTTCTTGCGTTTACCCGGTCGGTCTAGGTCCTCCAGCTGTTTCCGCATGTCGCGAGAGTACAACTCTACCATCTTTGATAGGTTCTTATTCTCGTCTCGCAATACTTCTAGCTGGTGTCGATTCACCTCCACTATCCTTGACCTCTCCCTTTTCAAGCTTTTTATAACACTCTGACACTCTTCAACCATACTTCGCTCCGCCGCTCACTGACCTTTCAGCACCTCTACCTCATGGGACTTCGCAGTAGGCGATGAACCAAACTTGCGACACATGTTGTACTCTCATGCTCAGTGCCAGGGCATCAGTCATGACCCGATTGTCATCCCTTGTCCCGAACACACGTATATCTTTAGGAGTCTCCAAATTTCTGCCAACTCCAATGGCAACATCGTTGTCCAGGAGTATGAGTCATTGACAGGTCAGGCCCCGTGCGGAGGCAAAGTAGGGCATCCATCCTGGTGCTCCTGCTTGGCCTCGTGTTTGAGTCGGTGGAGCGAGGTTGAGATCTAACGAAAAGGGGTAGGAAGAAGCCATTTGATTTCTCAGTTTTTTTTTCTTACTTCTTTTCTCTTTTGGGTTTCTGAGTTTGTGTTTTTGTTTTTTCCCCCTTCTTTTTCCTTCTCATAGACATAGTCTTTGACAAACCCTAGCCAGTGCAGCGTCTAAGCATTTTCTGAATCCCCAAGCGTTCCTCGAGTCCCACAACTTTCTCGCTTTCCAACCACACCCAACTCACTTATCACGACGTGACCTTTCTGAACGGACGCGTTCAGCAAAGTCGTCGCGCCTTTCCATGGCCCCGTAATTTCTGCTTGTGGAGTCTGCGGCGCCTCTATGCGTCGACACGTGTCTCGCCCTGCTGCTTTGGTCCCTTACACTAACCGAGACATCATGACCCATGTTTTAAAAAAATAATCCCGCTCTTTGTGTTTCTAATCACGGTTCGATAGTTTGTTTTTACAAAACTAAAATAAATAATAAAAAAATAAAAGCCGGAAATGAAAACAAATTGTGGGTCGGGTTTCACTTTAGTTTGGGTTTCTAAGTGGGTTAAATTCACCGTGGTTTGTGTTTTGAAATTGTGGGCTTTGGGCTTCAAAATATTTTTGGGTTTCAGAATTATGTGATTAGGGTTTACTGTTTTATTTTTATTTTTTTTTGTTTATTTGATTGTTTGTTTTGTAATTTTTATTTTGTAATTATTTTATTTTATTTTTGTATGTTTTGTGATTTTTATTTGCTTTAATACCTTTCATTTGTTGTTATGACATTGTTTGTGGCTAATTTTTAAACATTGAGGACAATGTTCATTTCTAGGTTTGGGGGTATTGGAGTTTAGCATGTATTATTTTATTTTATTTTCTTAATTTAAAAAAAAAATTGCTTGTTTTTCTTCTATTTGAGTTTTGTTTTTGTTTTGAGTCACTTTCCGAACACTTATGATGAGATAGTGATAAATCTTTGAATGACTTAAATAAAAATTGGATTTCATTTTATTTTAGTGTTTTTTTATTTATTAAAAATATAAATAAAAAAAATTTGGCATTGTTCTATCGTGATATGTTTGAAACCTTTGGACTTGCCATTTGTTTCATAATTTTCCAATTAAAGGATTTGCATGATCTAAAGAATTATATCAAGCATAAATTAGACTTATATAACCATATAAAGTGAGCTTTTGAGCCTTGTCCTTCAATTCATGAGTGTTATATACATACTCTAATTTTCTTGTCGTCAAAGTTGTTGTTTGATCTCATTATTCATTGATTTGGTTGAACACTTAAAAGTCATTCATTCTTATGCAATTTGATTTCATGACATTTAAGAAATGATATTAAGGCCTTCTTTGGATCGTTTGTGCCTTTCAAGCTAACCTTATGCATGCTTAAGCATGATTTTCCATTGTTAACCATTTTGAGCCTACATGTAAACCTTTTCTTTCATTTACCAATTATATTTCCTCACCTTAGCCTGAAAAACAAATATTTACCTTTCTAAGGAACTCATGAGCTTTAATTGGGATGTGTTTTTCATACTAGGTTTGGGAAGAGGTGTTACATTTCAAAAAATATATATATTCACACAATTGGTGAAAGAAAAGAGAAAAGTTGTGATTAGGTGGTGGTTCATTGAAATTTTCATTTTTGGGCCTTCAAAATAAATTGGTGTTTGTTCAATTAAAGGGAAGGAGTATGAACCATTGTAAATGAAGGTATAAGGAGTTTTGATCATGTAAAAGAAAAAAATCTAATCGTGATGATTCGAAGTCTTGTAAACAATTATTTTATGCTCTTACATTGCGAGTTCCTTGGACTTTGTATTATCCATACCCTTCATTTCTTACTCACCTTACACCCTTGGCCCCATTACAACCTATGTTAAAGACCTAAATTGATCTTAAATGTCATGTGGTTGAATTGCATCCATTTTCTTACTTTTAAGTGTTTGGCATCCTTCTTGAGATCATATTAATGCAAGTTCTTCATATTTCTATTTCGAGTTAAGTCCTTTATGGTTTAACTCTAATCTCATGTTTATAACTGAGTGTTGCATTGTAGCCCTCTTCTGAGTGATTCATTTGTGAGAGGACAACTTTGGTGAGATTTGAAGTTGAACTTGTGCTTTGTATAATTTTTGAAATTGTGTGAAAACTAAGATTGAGGAATTTGTTGCATTTGGCTATCACACTACTACACTTTGAGCATATTATGTTTTGAACTTTGCCGCTTTGTAAATAATGTCTAGAATTGAGTTTTTATTATTAAAAACTTTTGAGTCATGTGCATGAGTCATTTCTCTTCAGAAAATGTTCGGAAAGATTGTTTTGAGTTCTTTGTGTTTTTGTGTTTATTTTTGTTTTTGTTTTGTTTTTGTTAATTAATGTATTTATGTTTGTTTTTGTTTTTGGTTTTGCTTAAGGACTAACAATCTTTTAAGTTTTCTAACCATTTTGTTTTGTAGAGTTAGAAAAATGTTTGTGGGTATTGTATTTGTTAAACCCTCAATTTCGAGTGCTTAAAGTCCTAATTTGATTAAGAGAAGCCCAAGTTGTAAGCCCTTGAAGTTGCTGGTCATGCCTGACCTCAGCATGTTCCTGGTTGGATGCTTGGTCATGGTGAGCTAGGCATGAGCTATCATTTCTGGTTGGAAGCTTGGTCATGCTGACATGAAGATGAGCTAGGGCTGCTGGTGGGATTTATTGGGGAAGTGCATCAACCATTGAAGATTTTCTAATACAAGTGCATCAACCATTGAAGATTTTCTAATACAAGTGCATCAACCATTGAAGATTTTCTAATACAAGTGCATCAACCATTTCAGATTTTATAATTCAAGTGTTGTATGCATTAGTATTATTGAATTCAGATTTTCACTTCCCCTAGGCCTATAAATAGGGAAGTTCTCTAAGCTTGTAATAACACCCCAAGGGGGGGAGCTCTCAAGCACCTCTCTAGAGCTCCCTTCCCTTCTCTCCCTCAAATTCTCTTAGTTTCCCTTTGTAGTTTCTCAATTGTTGTAATAAGATCCTTCTACTAAATTTCCTTTGGGGGTATTTGATCGGTTCATAATTGTATATTAATTCTTACCCTTCTAGCTTATGATTTGGTTATGTTTTTGAGTTAAACTTGTGCTTTTAATCCTTTTTGTGTTTATATTTCAGTTAATTGAGCTTTAGGTAACAATGATGGCTTTGGAGAACATAATTCATGCAATTCAAGCATGTTAAGGCCTAATTTGGAGGAATGGATGAAGAGCTTAAAGACAAATTCATTATGGCTACAGCCCCCTGCCAGTCTAGTTCCGTAGGTCATAATGCAAGCTTTGTTTCAGCAACCTACATAGCTCTAATGAGGCCACATTCTTCATGAAAGTTGTTCCAATGTGTGTGTACTATAACATATCCAAAAGTCAGCCCCATGGGATAAATCTGGAGTCCGTTTCCTAGCAAACACTGAACCATGCTCAGGATGGATCTTATCAGCGCGGAAAATGAGTTATAAATTTGTTTCGGCCTTAACTTCTTCATCCGGCCTCGGATTGGCCCAAATAACATATGGATGGAAAGAAGACATTCTGAACTTCAATTTCGAGTGCTTAAAGTCCTAATTTGATTAAGAGAAGCCCAAGTTGTAAGCCCTTGAAGTTTCTGGTCATGCTGACCTCAGCATGTGCTGGTTGGATGCTTGGTCATGGTGAGCTAGGCATGAGCTATCATTTCTGGTTGGAAGCTTGGTCATGCTGACATGAAGATGAGCTAGGGCTGCTGGTGGGATTTATTGGGGAAGTGCATCAACCATTGAAGATTTTCTAATACAAGTGCATCAACCATTTCATATTTTATAATTCAAGTGTTGTATGCATTAGTATTATTGAATTCAGATTTTCACTTCCCCTAGGCCTATAAATAGGGAAGTTCTCTAAGCTTGTAATAACACCCCAAGGGGGGAGCTCTCAAGCACCTCTCTAGAACTCCCTTCCCTTCTCTCCCTCAAATTCTCTTAGTTTCCCTTTGTAGTTTCTCAATTGTTGTAATAAGATCCTTCTACTAAATTTTCTTTTTATTAAATCTTCAAACACTTCTCTATTCTCTTTTAAAGTTCTCCATGCTCTAAAACGTTTCCCAAATACAATTCCCACTCTCTTCCAAGATTCTCAAAGTTCCCAAACACTTTTCCCATTCCTTCATCAAATTCTCCAAATTTCCCAAAGACATTTCCCTTCTCTTCCAAAAGTCTCCATGTCTCAAACACTTCACAAACACATTTCTCTTCATTCCCTAAGTTCTCAAATTCTCCAAGTTCACAAACATCCTCCAAGTTCTCAACCACTCTCTTCCAAAATCCACAAAGTTCCCAAACACCACTTTCCTTACTCTTCCAAAATTCTCCAAATCTCTCAAACACTTCTCCCCTCTCTAAAGTTCTCAAACACTTTCCTTCCTTCCTCAAATTCTCTCTTTAATGTTCTCTTAGTTGTAATTTATTTTTCTTGTAATGTACATTCTTTCTTCTTGTTTTATTTCTTTTGTTTTCATTTTTGTTTTGTGTAGGAAAACTGAATTGGATCATTCAATCACCAATCCCTGTGGAATCGACCTGGCACTTACATATGCTATACTACCAAACTGCTCGTGCACTTGCGAGTATCACAAGTTGAGGATGCAGTTGAACCCATTTTGGTGCAGCTAAATCTACGCAACAGCCCTCCTCCTTTGAGGGTCAAGGTTCGAGTCCCTTCAATGACACGAAATCTTTTTTTTTAAAGGTGAATAAAGAGCAATGAAGTTGGTCCCCTGCAGACGGTGGCAGGCCTGCAATGGGCGGTGGTGTGTGGCCGGAGGTGGGAGGCCGGCGGTGGCGGTTCGCCGGATGTGGACATGTGGCATAGTATACTTGCCTTAGAAGGATTGACATTGTGTGTAATTTTGATATTTTTTAATGATATTATTGTAAAATTAGGTACTACATTTTGGTTTTTGGCCTTATGCTAATTAGATGAAATTGTATTCCTATCTTCCAAATAGTTTCAAATAGTTTGCAAATAGTTTGCAATAATACACATATGATTCACATATTTTATCCATATTTGTCACTTATCATTTTATCCATGAACTTCTACTCGATTCACATTTTGGTCCTTAAATTTGCAAAGTGGCTGATGTAGTCCCTCAACTCACTTTCATTAGCACCATTGGTCATGCTATCATAATCTATTACATTTTCTGTCAAATTTAAAGTCAAAATGGTCATTTTAGGTAGTTTTCCCTTTTTGCGGCTTTTTAGGAGCAATGGTTCCTGAACTTATCTTGATTTACATTTTAGTTCTCCAACTCGAATATTGGCTTCGTAGTCTGCTTCATCCTCTTGTACCATAAGTCACACCACCATCAATGAAGAACAAAGCGAACGTACTAATCCCCAATGCACCAACTACTCCCCATTTTCCATTGTCCTCAAACTTCATTTAATCATCCCTTTTTTTCCTTTGAAAAATCGGCTTGGTGTTTCCCTCTTTTCGACCGAGTAGGCCGATTGAAGGAGTTTTTGGTCCTTCTTCTTTTTTGAGTGCGGGGCGTGCCACCACCAAGCCCCGAATTTGGGCTTGAATGGAATGTGAGTAGGATGTGTTGCGTCCGAGATTTGACTTTAATCAAACGATTGTTTGGCCGAGCAAGGAACCTCCTCATGGCCTAGGTTCTTTCACTACCTCGGGGTCAAGGCTTTATGTGAGCGACCAAATGATGTGGAGTGGGTGGAGATGAAGATTGAAGGTGAAACGTAATGAAACGAAGAATAAGTGCGTAAAGTAAAGGTGCTTAAACTTAAATATAATTTAAAGACAAATGCGTAAAGTAAAGTGCGAAAGATAAATAACGTAAGGACAAGAATTAAAGTGCGATAAAACGAATTAAAGCAAGAACGAAATGAAAGCGATAAGAACGATAAAGTAAAATGAACTTGAAATTAAACTTAATTGAAGTGCGATAACAATGAAAAGTAAAGCAATTGAAATAAACATGAATTTAAATGACAAGAAAATATAAATTGAACAAGAATTTAAACTTACACTAAGAAAAGGAAGAACTCGCTACACTAGGTGCATGAAAAGTAAAATCCTAAGTCTAGGAATAGAAAAGTGCTAGACGAAAAATAGGTTTGTCTGCCTAGATGTTGTGTCTTTGTCTTCATTTGATGAGGTTTATATAGGGCATTCGTCAGCCCATGGGCTGGCCATTGAATGGCCAAGTGTCAACTCTTCTTTAAAATCTTTCCTTTCAAAGCCCCCCCTAAATCTGTGGGATTACTTTTATTGAAATATTCTGACATGCTTGATTCTTCCCTGCTTTGGAACATTTTGAATTATTATCAACCCCCTTGATTTCTTTCCTTGCAAAGCCTCCGTCACGTGCATATAATCCTCCGAAAATCCTGGGCTCGAATTGGTGTCTTGGGCTTGGACCTCCGACCTCTCTTATATTGCCACCCATATAATATATATTAAATTTCATATTATTCCATATATATATAATATATGCATGTGATAAAATATAAAAAATATATATATACTTCGACTTTGTCAATAACACTCTGGATTTTGAAATTATCCCACCATTTAATAGTAAATTGGTGGAATAAAATGCAGTCTTTGGCATTGACTTTGTAAGACCATTTTAAAATCCATGGAATCTTGTACTTAATTGAGAAAATTAATTGGCTTGGAAAGAACAACTCATTTTTGCCAAATCTGTACTTACTAGCAAAAAACTCAAGGGGTGTTGAGAAGATCAAATTGGAGGATGTTGGCGATTGGGCCGTGAATATCCCACCAATGAAGGAACCAATGAGGAATAGGGCTCTTGAACTTGGCTTCAAAATTAATGAACCAGGAATGGCTGAATTCTGGGGTTCTGTTGAAGAAAAATCTTGTACCAGGCTTCAATGTAATCATAGTAGGTGTAAGATAGGGAGGACTCAAGGGTTCTCAAAGTGGAAGGGGACTTCTGCTAGTTGGACTGACTGAGAATCTGTCTTATGTAGAGAGAATGAAAAACAATTTTATTAGGGTCTTCTTTATCCCTAATAGGCTTAATATGAACAGATCGGGTCTCAAGGAGGATATCCCTGTAATAGGATAATGACTTAGAAGGATGAATTGGGATAAAATGGAGATTTTGGGAGAAGTAGGCTTTGGCGATGGCGTTTGGGTTAGACTTCAGGTGATCATAGTTTGGCTCAATGACAAAGAGGTGGCTTTCACTTCGGAAAGTATAGGGAGACTTTTTGTGTCTTGGTTGGTCTTGACTCAAAGGCTGGCTTGTGGGTGTGATCTAGAAAGGATCATAGGAGGATACCAGTGCGGACTGGTAGCTTGGCTTAGCTTGGACAGTGGATCCAAGGGAGGAGAATCTGTTGCTTATTTGAATTGGGGAACATCCTGGGTAAGGGATGACTTGAGAGGGGGCTCCGTTTTTGGGCGGCATTAAGGTTGCTGGGAGGACTCTGGCTTGACTTGGTTGGCTGGCTTGGGCTTTTTGCTTATCTTTATTTTTGCTTCTGCTTATCCTGCAAGAATTCTCTGGTGAGGAAATCAGGGACACTATTCTCACTTCCTCTCAGATACTCTATATCAAAATAAAAAATGCTAAAAATGGCTTGCCATCGTGTGAAAATCTGCTTTGATGCAATGTTTTGAACATCTTTAGGATACCACCGTATCCAACTTAGAGGCATCTGTTTCGACAATTTTGAAGGAATTCCTAGGCATGGGAGAGACTTGACATGGACTTTGATTTGTTTGACAATTTTTGTATGCTTCTGGGTCCAGCCAGGAGGATTGCTCTGGAGACGATCAAATAGGGGCTTACATAACTTTCTCAAATTCTGATAAAAATCAGAGACATAATTAAGAGAACATAAAAATCTTTGGAGCTGGCTTTTTTCGAGGATTTAATCGGGAAACTTATCAGCAAACTGGATGACTCGATCAATTGGGCTTATTTGGGATTGGCTTATGTTGAAATCTAAAAATCTGACATTGGTTTGGAAAAGCTTAATTTTCTTGGCTGAAAGAACAAGACCATTGGCTTTGACAATTTGGAGAAACTTATGGAGATGCTTCCAGTGCTGCTCTATGGATTGAGAATAGATTAGCACATCATCAATATATACTATGGAAAACTCACTGTAGGCATTAAAATCTCATTCATAATATTCTGGAATTCACTTGGGGCATTTTTGAATCCAAAAGGCATTACGTTCCACTCATAGTGATCGAAAGGGGTGACAAAAGCTGTCTTGTACCTATCGGAATCTTTTATCTGGATTTGCCAGAAACCGCTTTTCATATCAAACTTACTGAATATTACTGCTTTTTCTAACATGTTTACTAAATCTCTCTTGTTAGGGATAAGGTAACTAATCCATTCCAAGACAGAATTTAGTGGCTTGTAGTTGATTACTAGATGTGGGGCTCCTCGCTCTAGCTCAGCATTTTTCTAGACATAGAAGGCAGGACAAGACCATGGTGACTTGCTTTTCCTGACTATTCCTTTTTTGACTAAATCCGTGACTTCTTGCTTACATAATTCTGTTAAATCTTGGCTCATTTGGATGGGTCTGGCTTTAGTGGGAATCTGCTTTTCATTAAAGGACTTGACATAAGGTAAAGTAACGACATGCTGCTTTCGGTGCCAGAAAGCATTGGGCAAATAGGAACAAACCTCATTTTTTAACTTATCTTCAAACAGCATAAGTTAAAGCAATAGTGCCCGACAAGTAAAAGCAAAAGCAAAAGTGTTTGTAATAGTTAGGCATGCATGCCTCTACAATTTCTCTTCCAAGTCTTTAAGTTGTGGCTTCTCAGCCATTTGTAAGCAGACTCTTTTAGGAACTAGACTTCAGTGAGCCATATTTGCAAGTCAGTCAAAAGAGATCTCATAGGTACTAGCAAGCTATGTTTCTCAAGCGAGTGTAAACACTTTGTAAGCCTTCAGGATCTGAATATAAGCAAAAGTTTTTCAAATCAAAAGTTGTTCGTATGCCTCCATGTTCTTGTAAGATCCTCCCCAATCTATGTTTACTTCTTGTCTGATCACCTATAGTCCGCTTTTGGTATCAGAGCCATAAGCGTTGAAGGAGTCAGTTCTAAGTCCGCTACTCATCCCGCCCAAGTGGCTGGTTTAAGTCTTCCTGAGTTAGCAGTCTCCCAATTTCTTCTAAGTCTGTTTCTTTGTTGTCTGTCCCCTTGAGTCTTTTTCTCGACTTGAACAGGTAAGTCCTAGAGTCCAAACGGTAAGACCCAGGAGAGGCACGAGCGGTTGCGGCCTGAGAGGTGAGAGAGACATAGGTTCGAGTCCCAGATACCCTAGAGCCAGTCCTAGAGGTTACCAAGAGTCTTCTACCTTTGAAGCCTAAAACCAAAAACTTGTCAGTATGAGTCGCCTTCTAAGAACCAACTCAGTCAATTCTTCCAGTTCTAGAGCCAGGTATGAGTCGAATTCCAAACATAGTAAATGAAGAACAAGTTGAGTTTGAGTCAACCAGTGAGCTAGATTACCAGAACTTGGAATATACCCAAAGTCTCCACTAAAGAAATTTACAAGAAGCAATGGTCCTTAAAAGCCTTTAAGTCTACTACCCATGTTAACACAGGAGAACAAGTCTACACCTTAAGCAAAGAAAATGAAGTATGTCAGTTGTTGAATCTTGAGTCTATTAAGAAGCATAAGAAAGATGGAAACAATTTCCTGCATATTGGCCTTGTCCAAGCTGCAGTTAAGCCCCTAACTAAGTTAGGTTTAAATACCTCTATTCTTCTCTATCTTAGAGATGCTAGATTTCCCAATTTCCAGGATAGTGCCTTGGGAATCACTGAGTAAAGCCTGTGTAACAGTCCAATCCATTTTGATTGCTATCTAGATTTTACTGTAAGCCTAAGTGATCCTCATATTTTAAAAACTTTAACCTTAAATATTCAAACAAGCGGTTACAATGTTTTACCTGGTAGTCAACCTTTAGCCTTAATCTATAGGATTTACTACAAAGTCAGGTACAAACATGAACTTCCAAGCTTTAAGCAAAAGTCCTAAGGAGCAAACCCTGCTCATCCAGAGTATCAATAGCCAAGCCAATATTAAGGTCCCTCACACTATTAAGTGGTCTGATGTTAAGTTACCATCTGATTGGTTCTTAACAACGGAAAGTCCCGAGATGCCTGTTCAACGTAGTTTAAACAATTTAGACTATATAGAGCAATATTTAAATGGTACAGTTAAGATAAGCTTTGGTAATCAACCACCAGTTAAGTCCACAGTCCAACTTGAGCAATTACCTACGCCAAGCTAGTCCTTTAAGCATCCCGCGCGACATTCCTCGGCAGAATCTTCCTCTACCATGGAAAGGGATTTAGAAATTGAAAGAGAACTAATTGATCTTAAGTTAGATAATCATATTTGAGAAAGAACGAACTTCATAAGCTAGTTTTGGTTTACTTTGCTGCTTATTACTTTGAAGCATGAAATTGGACATGTGTTGATTTTCCTTTTCATTTTAGTTTTTATTTCCTAATCTTTTAATTCTGTTTCAAGTTTTTTGTGTTCGTTTTAGCAATTTATGACAGCTTAATAAAAATGGAGAGAGATGGCAACCTCAATCATAAGAATGGGAAGTGTGGAGTAGTGGGAGAAGTCGCGACCTCCAAATGCATCACGCTCAACCTAATCGCTTCAAGGGGGAGCATTTCAATCCTTTCTCTTTACTTGTTATTATTTTAAATTTCTGTTTTTTTTTTATAAAAAAAAAATTAAAAAGATTTTTATATGAGCTGACTTATGGTAACTCCAGTGAGCGTCTCCGTCAATACAGTGTCTAGGAGTTCTTTAGGTGACACCTTCGGTGTCTAAGAAGTTTGGGTTTTAAGTGGGACCTTTGTGACCCCTCCAACCTTCCCGGATCCCCTGGCTGTGTTTTTCTGAGGCCCTTAACTGGTCATCCATGAGTTGCTTGTATATTTGTGTGTTTAAAAAAAAAAATTTAAAAATTGAAATTTGAGTTTTTATTTATTTTCCTTGTAAATTGAAATTTGGAACTTCTTTGTTTTTTTTTTTTTTTGTGTGGTCAGTTAGTTGTAAATAATAATAAATTTAAAAAACAAAAAATCAATTTGGAACTTCTTTGTTTTCTTTTTTTGTTTTGTTAAGTTAGTTTATGTATTTATTTGTGTGGTTAGTTAGTTTATTTCTGAGTGTTAAAAACACATTTTTATTTCATTTCAAACATTACAAACAAAGTAAAAAAAAAAAAGTTTAAAAGTTTAAAAAAAAAAACAGAAAAAAAAAAACAACAACAACTTCTTCTTCTTCTTCTTCATTTTCATCTTCATCTTCATGGCATGCCTCTGTTATCTCTTACTTGCAGAATCTGCAGCAGCTCCACATGGTCCTCATTTTTTCTCTCCAGTGCTTCCACGTGCTGATTGGCACGGTGAGAGCCGCTTCTCCGAGTCCGCCACCATAGCCTTCAAGGAAGCGATTTCCTCGCTCATCACGGCACACTCTCGTGTTCTCGCCAGTAATCGCATGCCCAAATTGGTAGCCGAGACCGCATGGAGCACCGTTAAGTTGTGGGACTCCTCCACTGCTGCTTTGTCAGACCTCCTTGCCACATGCAGGTGATCTGTCGGAGTGAGCTTGCTGCTAATCATGCCTTCCAGCAACACTGCTCTCGTTCGACACACTGCGTCAGAAAAGTTCGGACCTGCCTCAGCAAAGTTTGAGGCTGGACCGTGATGATATGTGGAGTTTGGGAAGACAAGGTTTGTAGGAGCCCTTATCTGCGCATTCGGTGGCGCAAGGGACAATTCAAGGCTAAGATCATCAAGGTGAGTGCATGAGGATGCCATTGTTTTGTTTATGAATTTTTTGATGTTTTTCTTTGAGTTTACAGGAAGAAATGCTGGGTATCATCCGCTTGAAGAGGTGTGGTTTAAATAGACATATGCTGATGAGGGTGCCAACACCATTTCGGATTTCCCGGGCATGCTCGACCTAATTGCTTCAAGGGGGAGCACCTTTACTTTACTTTACTTTTTTTTATTTTCTCCGTGTTTTATGGTGTTTCATTTGCCCATTACTTTCATTTTCTAGAGCTTTGTGTTTTTGCTTTTCCCTTTCGGCTATCATCTTTAGTTTATTTTAGTTAGGGAACTGTGCTTTCTTTTCCGTTTGTCGTCTTTGTTTGAATTAAGTTTGGGGAAGTGTGTTTTCCTTTTTCTTTTTATTTTATTTTATTTTTCTTTATTCATTATTTTTTCTTTTTAATTTAAAAATAACTTGTTTTCTTCTTGTTTGTCAGGTTTCTCAAGAATTTAATTGGAAGAAGAGACAAAATTAAAGATGCGTCTTGGACACCTGGTGCAAGAATCCCAACTCTTCTTTTAAATTCTTGTTTGAATTGTGTGTTTATTTCAGTTTTTATTTAATTATGTAGTATAATTTAAAACTCATAGGATATTCTTTGAAGGAGCTAAACTTTTGGTAACTCCAGTGAGCAACCGCAGTCTATACAGTGTCTAGGAGTTCTTTAAGGCGACACCTTCGGTGTCTAAGAAGTTAGGGTTTTAAGCGGGACCATTGTGACCCCTCCAACCTTCTCGGATCCCCTGGCTGTGTTTTCTGAGGCCCTTAACTGGTCATCCATAAGTTTTTCTCTTAAAAGAAAAAAGCAGTTACTTGTGTGTTTACTTAACTAAAAATAAAAATGCATGTTCGGGTTTTCATGTTTTTGTTTGATCGTCGTCTTTAAATTTAGGGTCATTCGTGTCTTTGAGATAACATAACTTTTTATTTCCCAATTTAAAAAAAAAAAGAAAAGACGAATACACTTTAAAATTAAATAATAAATAAAAGCTGAAATCATTTCTTCTTGGCGCTCGGTGTCTCGACCATAGGAGCTTTTAGTTTGGCCCTCTGGCTGTCCTTTTCCGGGGCTTCACGCACAGCCTCTTGGGGCTCATCACTTGAGCTCCCAAAGATCGCAATCTTAGCTTCAGTATAACTTTTCTCGCGATCTGGTTTCTTGCGTTTACCCGGTCGGTCTAGGTCTTCCAGCTGTTTTCGCATGTCTCGAGAGTACAACTCTACAATCTTTGTTAGGTTTTTATTCTCATCCCGCAACACTTCTAGCTGGTGTCGATTCACCTCCACTATCCTTGACCGCTCCCTTTTCAAGCTTTTTATAGCACTCTGACACTCTTCAACGATCCTGTGCTCCGCCGCCAACTGACCTTTCAGCACCTCTACCTCATGGGACTTCGCAAGTAGGCGATGAACCAAACTTGCGACACATGCTGTACTCTGCATGCTCAGTGCCAGGGCATCACTCATGACCCGGTTGTCATCCCTTGTCCCGAACACACGTATATCTTTAGGAGTCACCAAATTTCTGCCAACTCCAATGGCAACATCGTTGTCCAGGAGTATGAGTCATTGACAGGTCACAGGCCCCGTGCGGAGGCAAAGTAGGGCATCCATACTGGTGCTACTGCTTGGCCTCGTGTTTGAGTCGGTGGAGCTAGGTTGAGATCTAACGAAAAGGGGTAGGAAGAAGCCATTTTATTTCTCAGTTTTTTTTTTCTTGCTTCTTTTCTCTTTTGGGTTTCTGAGTTTGTGTTTTTGTTTTTTCCCCCTTCTTTTTCCTTCTTATAGACATAGTCTTTGACAAACCCTAGCCAGTGCAGCGTCTAAGCATTTTCTGAATCCCCAAGCGTTCCTCGAGTCCCACAACCTTCTCGCTTTCCAACCACACCCAACTCACTTATCACGACGTGACCTTTCTTAACGGACGCGTTCAGCAAAGTCGTCGCGCATTTCCATGGCCCCGTAATTTCTGCTTGTGGAGTCTGCGGCGCCTCTATGCGTCGACACGTGTCTCGCCCTGTCTGTTGGTCCCTTACACTAAACCGAGACATCATGACCCATGTTTTAAAAAAATAATCCCGCTCTCTTTGTGTTTCTAATCACGGTTCGATAGTTTGTTTTTACAAAACTAAAATAAATAATAAAAAAAATAAAAGCCGGAAATGAAAACAAATTGTGAGTCGGGTTTCACTTTAGTTTGGGTTTCTAAGTGGGTTAAATTCACCGTGGTTTGTGTTTTGAAATTGTGGGCTTTGGGCTTCAAAATATTTTTGGGTTTCAGAATTATGTGATTAGGGTTTACTGTTTTATTTTTATTTTTTTTGTTTGTTTGATTGTTTGTTTTGTAATTTTTATTTTGTAATTATTTTATTTTATTTTTGTATGTTTTTTGATTTTTATTTGCTTTAATACCTTTCATTTGTTGTTATGACATTGTTTGTGGCTAATTTTTAAACATTGAGGACAATGTTCATTTCTAGGTTTGGGGGTATTGGAGTTTAGCATGTATTATTTTATTTTATTTTTTTAATTTAAAAATAATAATTTCTTGTTTTTCTTCTATTTGAGTTTTGTTTTTGTTTTGAGTCACTTTCCGAACACTTATGATGAGATAGTGATAAATCTTTGCATGACTTAAATAAAAATTGGATTTCATTTTATTTTAGTGTTTTTTATTTATTAAAAATAAAAAGATAAAAAAAAAAATTTGGCATTGTTCTATAATGATATGTTTGAAACCTTTGCACTTGCCATTTGTTTCATAATTTTCCAATTAAAGGATTTGCATGATCTAAAGAATTATATCAAGCATAAATTAGACTTATATAACCATATAAAGTGAGCTTTTGAGCCTTGTCCTTCAATTCATGAGTATTATATACATACTCTAATTTTCTTGTCGTCAAAGTTGTTGTTCGATCTCATTATTCATTGATTTAGTTGAACACTTAAAAGTCATTCATTCTTATGCAATTTGATTTCATGACATTTAAGAAATGATATTAAGGCCTTCTTTGGATCGTTTGTGCCTTTCAAGCTAACCTTATGCATGCTTAAGCATGATTTTCCATTGTTAATCATTTTGAGCCTACATGTAAACCTTTTCTTTCATTTACCAATTTTATTTCCTCGCCTTAGCCTGAAAAACAAATATTTACCTTTCTAAGGAACTCATGAGCTTTAATTGGGATGTGTTTTTCATACTAAGTTTGGGAATGGGTGTTACATTTCAAAAAAAAACAAACAAATGAAAGAAAAAAAAAATCACACAATTGGTGAAAGATAAAAGTTGTGGTTAAGTGGTGGTTGAATGAAATTTCATTTTTGGGCCTTCAAAATAATTTGGTGTTTGTTCAATTAAAGGAAAGGAGTATGAATCAATGTAAATGAAGGTATAAGGAGTTTTGATCATGTAAAAGAAAAAATCTAATCGTGATGATTCGAAGTCTTGTAAATAATTATTTTATGCTCTTACATTGCGAGTTCCTTGGACTTTGTTTTATCCATACCTTTCATTTCTTACTCACCTTACACCCTTGGCCCATTTACAACCTTTACTAAAGACCTAAATTGATCTTAAATGTCATGTGGTTGAATTGCATCCATTTTCTTACTTTTAAGTGTTTGGCATCCTTCTTGAGATCATATTAATGCAAGTTCTTCATCTTTCTATTTCGAGTTAAGTCCTTATGGTTTAACTCTATTCTCATGTTTATAACTGAGTGATGCATTATAGCCCTCTTCTGAGTGATTCATTTGTAAGAGGACAACTTTGGTGAGATTTGAAGTTGAACTTATGCTTTGTATGATTTTTGAAATTGTGTGAAAACTAAGATTGGGGAATTTGTTGTATTTGGCTATCACACTACTACACTTTGAGCATATTGTGTTTAGAACTTTGCCGCTTTGTAAATAATGTCTAAAAATTGAGCTTTTATTGTTAAAACGTTTAAGTCATGTGCATGAGTCATTTCTCTTCAGAAAATGTTCGGAAAGATTGTTTTGAGTTCGTTTTATTTTTGTAATTCTTTTTTTATTTTTTGTTTTTGTTTTTGTTAATGTATTTATGTTTGTTTTTGTTTTTGGTTTTGCTTAAAGACTAACAATCTTTTAAGTTTTCTAACCATTTTGTTTTGTAGAGTTAGAAAAACGTTTGTGGGTATTCGTATTTGTTAAACCCTCAGGAGACACAACTCCTCCTACTAGGGATGCCTAGAGGTTTAAAGGCTTGTTGCATATGCTAAACACAACTCCAAACACTTCTCTAGAGCTCCCTTCCCTTCTCTCCCTCAAATTCTCTTAGTTTCCCTTTGTAGCTCTCAATTGTTGTAATAAGATCATTCTACTTTTCCTTTCTCTTCTTCTAAATTCTTCAACACTCTCTTCTCCAAACACTTCCCAAACACTTCTCTCATTTCCTTCATCAAATTCTCTAATGCTTTCAAACACATGCTCTTCCAAAATCCACAAAGTTCTCAACACATTTCCCTTCTCTTCCAAAATTCTCCAAATCTCTCAAACACTTTCCTTCCTTCCTCAAATGCTCTCTTTAATGTTCTCTAAGTTGTAATTTATTTTTCTTGTAATGTACATTCGTTCTTCTTGTTTTGTTTCTTTTGTTTTCATTTTTGTTTTGTGTAGGAAAACCGAATTGTATTATTCAATCACCAATCCCTGTGGAATCGACCTCGCACTTACATACGCTAAACTACCAACGGCTCGTGCACTTGCGAGCATCACAAGTTGAGGATGCAGCTGAATCCATTTTGGTGCAGCTGAATCTACACAACATTATCCGAACAAGAAATACTAAATAAGCTACAACATATGTCTATGGTTGCCAACAGTTACATTTCTAACCATAACCTAAGACAGCCTGAAATAGTTCCTCCGTTAGAAACTGGTTTCACCGGAACACTTCGTTCTTGGTGGGATAAGCATTTAACAGAAACTACTAAATCTGAGATAATCCATGCCCTTAAGCTTAATACAAAAGGTTACCCAATTTTTAATCAAGACATAGGAGCCGGTATAGAAGATGGAGTTAACACTCTACTTTATACTATCATTGAGCATTTTATTGGAACCCCTAGTAATACAACTGCTAAGATCCATGACCAATTAAGCAACATCAGATGCCCTAAATTAAGCAACATCAGATGCCCTAAATTAAGCAACTCCTGTTAAGCTCATATTTTCATACATATACATGGCCAATTTACTTACTCATTTTGCTTAGTTTCTTAGATTTCTAAGTCATTTGCCTCTCTTTGTGTATTTTGTAGGCCAAGAGAGCAAAAGAGCATAATTCATGCAATCCATGCATGTTAAGGGCTGATTGGCATGAGAGGAATACACTTGAGGCATTTGAAGCAAGATGGTGCAAAAACGTGCAAAAACTGGAGCCTGAGTTAGAAGTTCATTTCGAACTTATCTTCTTCATCCGAACTTGGATTGGGCCAATACTTGGGTGGTTGGATCAATGACATTCCGAACTTCAAAAGGGACATCTTAAAGTCATCATTTGATTCAGCCCAACCCAATTCGTGAGCCCATGGAAATACACATCATGCTGAAGGAAGATGAGCTCATTGCATGCTTGGTCATGATGAGCTAGGCATGAGCTATTGGTTTCTGAATGGAAGCTTGGTCATGCTGACATGAGGATGAGCTAGGGCTGCTAGTGGGATTTAGTGGAGTAACCATTTCTGATTATCTAATGCAAGTGTGTTAGGTCATTGCCATATTCAATTCAGATTTCCCACTCCCCTCTCCCTATAAATACCACTTCCATTCCACATTCAACTCACATCCTGAGATCCATCACTTACACTTCCATTGTACACAAAGAGAGGGAAAGTTGAGAGTCACAAAGGGAGAGAAGGGAGAAGGCAGGCAGCTGGGAGGCTTTGGCCTCCTGGCAGCCATGGAGATGATTCTTTTCCATCTCTAGCATGCTGTCCTTATCTTCTTCTCCTCCCTTTGTCTTTTATTTTCTTCTTGTATTTTCTTTCTTTTACTTTGTTTTTCTGTTATCAATTGTAATAAACATCTTGCTAGTCTTGTATCATGGTTTGAGTTTATAAAGTTTGATTTCATTCATGAATTCTTCTTCACTCTTTTAATGGAGCTGTTTTGCATCCTTTGATTGAAGGTTTGGGGATCATCTTCATTCCATCCATTAGCAACTTATGTGATTTGGTTTCTAGGTCTCCTAATGTAAACACCATGCTTGGGGTCCTTGTGATGTTCAATACAATTTGATCCAAACACCATGGACTTATTTGTGAGCATCTTCATGAGTGAATCAATTTGTTTACTTGCTGCCATAACAGATTAGAACAATTAGGGTGGATTCTAAAACCTCACCATCTTGTCTTAGTTCTTTTCTTTCTTCTTGTTTTGTTTCTTTTGTTTTCATTTTTGTTTTGTGTAGGAAAACTGAATTGGATTATTCAATCACCAATCCCTGTGGAATCGACCTCGCACTTACATATGCTAAACTACCAACGGCTCGTGCACTTGCGAGTATCACAAGTTGAGGATGCAGTTGAACCCATTTTGGTGCAGCTGAATCTACGCAACAAGTCCGTCCAAGCCGATAGAAATAATGCTAAGTATGAGTTAGGAAACTTTTGTGAGCAATATGGTCTAGCACCGGTCCCACCGTCCTTCTCGACTAAACAAAAGAACCCATGATAAGCATTTTAGCAAAAGCCAATATTATTCTCGAAGAAGAAATTCTTTCAAGGATAATAATGAGTTTTATAGTAAAAAGAAGTTTACCCCTAGGAAGAAGTGGTCAAATGATTCCCGACAAAGCAAAAAGAAAAGTCACTTTAAGAAAGAGTCCGACAAAAGAAAAGTAAAATGTTTTAAGTGTAAAAGATTCGGTCATTACGCAAATGAGTGTAAAGTTAAAGACACAATTAAGCAATTAAAATTAGCATCCGAAGATGAAGCCAAATTAATTAAAGTCCTCGAATTAAATGATTATGAGTCTGACCCAATGTCATTAGCCAGTTCAGCTAGCTATAGTTCCGATAACTCCCAATCGAGTTCTCCAACTATCCAGTTAGGTTGCAAAGATAAGTGTTGTAAAGTCTTGAAGAGCAAGAAGAATTATTAATTGATTTAATAAGCAAAGTTGAAAACCCATAACTAAAGTCTGAGTATTTACGCAGATTTAGAAAAGTCATAAGTCAGGATGAATCCAGCTCACATGTGCCCCCTAAGATAAGTTTAACTACTACCTT
Organism: Prunus fruticosa; assembly: GCA_018703695.1. NCBI lineage: Eukaryota > Viridiplantae > Streptophyta > Magnoliopsida > Rosales > Rosaceae > Prunus > Prunus fruticosa. Next base: position 80,559 of record JAHHUK010000010.1, on the reverse strand, counting down.
AGAACGTTTTAGCAAGAAAAAGGAAGTCACCCTCAAGGATTTTCAATCAGAAGTCAAAACTGTGAAAAAAGAATTAGTTGAGCTAAAATAAATAAGTCAAAAATTGCAAGTTGAGAATTTTGAAATTAAGCAAGACTTAATTGGCCTAATGGAGAAATTTGAGCCCAAAGTCCAGTCTAGTCTGAACCTCTTCTCCAGAAACTAAGTCTGAAACTGAAAAAGAACTTGAGCCCTTAGAAAATGATGAGAAAGTTATTAAATTAATTATAGAAAATGGTACTCCAAAATCAGTATTTTTATTAATGAATTTGAATTAAAAACTGTTGCCCTATTTGATTTAGGAGCAGACCTTAACTGCATCCAGGAAGGTTTAGTCCCCACTAAGTTTTACCATAAGTCCAAAGAAACGTTAGGCACAGCGTTTGGTAAGCCATTATAGTTAAATTATGAGTTACCTAAAGCCCATGTCTGTCAAAATAAGATTTGTTCTAAGATGTCCTTTGTCCTTATCAGAAATATCACGGATGAAATTATTCTAGGTCTAACCTTTATTTCTCTACTTTACCCCTTTCAAGTAGAGTATGATGGTGTCACGTCTAGTCACCTCGGTGAGAAAGTAAAGTTTGAGTTTTTAACCAAGCTTGAGTTACACAGCCTTAAGTCACTCCAAAAGTCTCCAGTCTCTAAGTCTCTGTCTGTCTAATTCAAAGTAAAAGTAAACAAGTTAATTTCTTAAAAGAAGAAATAAAGTATAAGCATGTAGAACAACATCTAGTTGATAAGGTTCTATAGTCCCAAATTATTAAGTTTGAAGATAAGTTAAAAAATGAGGTTTGTTACGATTTGCCCAATGCTTTCTGGCACCGAAAGCAGCATGTCGTTACTTTACCTTATGTCAAGTCCTTTAATGAAAAGTAGATTCCCACTAAAGCCAGACCCATCCAAATGAGCCAATATTTAATGAAATTATGTAAGCAAGAAGTCATGGATTTAGTCAAAAAAGGAATAGTCAGGAAAAGAAGGTCACCATGGTCTTGTCCTGCCTTCTATGTCCAGGAAAAATGCTGAGCTAGAGCGAGGAGCCCCACGTCTAGTAATCAACTATAAGCCACTAAATTCTGTCTTGGAATGGATTAGATACATTATCCCTAACAAGAGAGATTTAGTAAACATTTTAGAAAAAGCAGTAAGATTCAGGAAGTTTGATATGAAAAGAGGTTTCTGGCAAATCAGGATAAAAAGATTCCGATAGGTACAAGACAGCTTTTGTCACCCCTTTCGGTCACTATGAGTGGAACGTAATACCTTTTGGATTAAAAAATGCCCCAAGAGAATTCTAGAATATTATGAATGAGATTTTTAATGCCTACGTACAGTGACTTTTCCATAGTATATATTGATGATGTGCTAATCTATTCTCAATCCATAGAGCAGCACTGGAAGCATCTCCATAAGTTCCTCCAAATTGTCAAAGCCAATGGTCTTGTTCTTTTAACCAAGAAAATTAAGCCTTTCCAAACCAATGTCAGATTTTTAGGTTTCAACATAAGTCAATCCCGAATAAGCCCAATTGATCGAGTCATCCAGTTTGCCTGATAAGTTTCCTGATCAAATCCTCCAAAAAAGCCAACTCCAAAGATTTTTAGGTTCTCTAAATTTAGTCTCTGATTTTTATCAGAATTTGAGAAAGTTATGTAAGCCCCTATTTGATCATCTCCAGAGCAATCCTCTTTCCTAGACCCAGAAGCATACAGAAATTGTCAAACAAATCAAAGTCCATGTCAAGTCTCTCCCATGCCTAGGAATTCCTTCGGTCAATTCCTTCAAAATTGTCGAAACAGATGCCTCTTAGTCTGGATACTGTGGTAAACCCTATATATATAAGTACAAAATGGGATAAGGAGGGCTTTAAACTTGGGAGCCTCCAGTCGCACACTTGCAACAATCCAAAGCTCCACTTGCATTTATATATATATATGTATGTATGTAAAAGGCAATTGGATTTTCGCCTTGCAAACTCTTCAGCCACATATTCGCAAGGCCACCCAAATATTCTAGCCGCAAGAATCCTTGCGGCCCTTCACCCCTTTAGTCGTGAAAAAACTGGGCATCAACCATAAATAAAATCTAGCCGCATCTTCCTTTCAATATACCTGGCCGCAATCTTCCAGCCACGCCCAGCTGTCTTGCAAGCCCAGTTCAGTGATTGAAAACCTGACCGCTCCATCCTGGGGCTTCAAACCAAAACACCTAGCTGCTCCATCTTGTAGCTCCAAACCAAAAACACTCGGCCGCGTATTGAGGTCTCCCAGCCCACCCGCGCCTTCTGCCCAATTTGAAACAAAGCCCGACCGTATTTTCCAACGGGTCCAGCCGCAACAATCCATAAAGCCCGGCCGCTCCAGTCTAGCAAATCCGGCCGCTCCCTTGCAAGCTCTGGCCGTGCTCTCGCAAGCCCTTGCTCCAATGGCTGCCCAATTCTGCAATTGAGAAGCCTGGCCGCATATTCTTCTCCTACCCGGCCAATTTTCGTACTTTCAGAAGTTGCCCGAGTTAGGTGGATTTCCACCACCCCCAAACACTTGGTTAGCAATAAGGGTGAGAGGGTGGCTTGCCTTTGGGTTTGATGGGTGTGGGTAGTTCATTGTTGCTGCTTATTATCACAATTGGACTTGGTAAAATGACTTAGAGTTTAATTTTTTGGTGATTGTAACAAGTTTGGGTTGGGAGGGAAGTTAGGGAAAGTAAAAATTACATGAAATGATCATTTTGTCCTTATATTTGACGGAAAATGTAACTAATATTATGACAACCAGGCATATGGTGCGAGAGAAAGTGAAGTTGAAGATTATCAAACCTAATATTGGAGGTGAATGACCAAAATTTAAATGGGGTATAAGTTTAGGACTTGCTCTTAAAAAGCCCAAAATTTACTAGATGATATACATACGTATTTTATATTATGGAGATTTTATTGTCACCCCATTAGTTACTCTTTGCACTCCATACTAATTTTAAATAGAAAAAACCTATTTTACCCTTGTACATAATTACTGTTAAGGACGAAAAACATTTAAAATTAAAATTAAAATTGCTCACTACATCCCATATATGTTCCTGCAACCCTAGTTAGACTTTTTTCTCAAACCATCATGTTCCTACAACCCTAACGAGGTTTATACGTTTATATTGATGAAAAAATATCTTATATTTATTCATGAAGGGTGAGATTGAAGTTAGAGAGGCTTCAAATGAGGTATGAGTTTATTGTTTAGGCGTTTTTCAAGTATAGGTGTTGGCACTAAAAACTGAACGGATAGAGATGAGTGCAACTTACAAGTGATGTGGATGATCTAGAGATCGATTGAGTGTTAGACGCGGATCCTTCCTGCCCTCTCTGGATGCTGATCCTGAATAGAAGGAAGCCAAGATTCGTAAGGTCTATGGAACCGATGTGGAACCAGCCTAAGACCCTCCGATGCCTAAGTAAGTTTGTTTTCTAAGTGCTTTTACTCTTGTATTGTAGTGAAGGGGCCTCTTTATAGAGGGCATTTTGTATGCTCTTGGTACTTAATTTCGATGTGGGACTCCTGGGAGGGCCCTATGTGGTTGACACGAGTCTTTAGATATTTCGGCCGGGTACTTCGAGGTTGATTCTGCATAATCGGGAGGGTACCGTTGCTGGGCCTGGAGTTCTGCCCTGGCCTGTCAGCGACCGTTTGCTGCTTCGAGACAATATCATCGGGAGCCGATGCCGATTGTTCGGAGCCTTGGGTACTTGGGGGGTTTCTCTCTGATCCACGTGTCAATGGATGAGTGGAGGGTCAGATATGGTACAAACAATAGGATTTCATGATGGTCGCTGGTCGCGTCAGGATTAGGACCGAACACGATAGGTATATTCTGTGGGATGCCACTGAAACGTTGCACCTATTTCGGTTGTGTTTGACCAGCCGTTAACTTAATATTCGATGAAAATCCACCGTAATATGGAACGGTGTTAAGTGGTGTATTACCGAAATTTTACCTACAGTTAAATGGCAATGAACCAAAATATATTTATTTTTTCAGTAACTTATTGTCTACCACAAATTTAATGCAAGGTATTGACCTTACTCCCATTGAAGGAACAAAAACAAGGGACGCCCCAACTGAAGGCAATAATGTGGGAACAGAATGTGTAATGGACTATATTGATCAATTCACAACTTATTCGGTAATTATTTTGGATTTTTTTTGCTTCTGAAATAATTTTTAGTATCATTAACGTGACATTAATGTTTCAAATTTTAACTTTAAATAACATGAGTTTTATGTGTAGATATTCAATGGTAAAGATACATTACTTAGATGGGCTCGTGCACAAGGGAAATTGAATAATAATGTAATTATAATTAGAAGGTCTGATTATGGAGGTGAGGGCAAGAGGAGACCTCGAGTAATACTTGCTTGTAAGAGGAGCAGTCACTATAAGTCTTGCAAGTTTAGTGACACAACTGGTTATTTCAAATTGCAGCTGTTATGTGAGTTTTAAAACTCGTAAGTGTTCGGTTCATTTTTACACATGATTTTTCATGTTATTCACCCACTATTTTGAGTTAGTTCTTGACATTTTATAGCTTTTTACTTCCTTTTTGTGTTTTCTTAGATTTTACCTTAGTTGGGATGAAACTGAGCTAAAAGTGCATTATTAGTTATGAATTCTGTTTTTGTTCATTTTCGTAGGTCAACTTCTTGGCCCGGGATCAACATGCTCTGGTGCTCGGATGAGGTCATGATCTTCATGAGACTTGTTCCAATGGATGTTAACTACAACATATCCAAATTTGAGCTCCATTGGACAAGTAGTGCCTATCCAACCAATCCAGCATGTTACCACAGCTCTGGAAATCCGAAATTGGCCAGCTTTTACCTCCTTTGTGTCATCTTGATTCTTCTTGTTACCATAACTCTTGGTAACAAGAAATTACCTTTGTAAATGAGATATTTTCTGAAGACTTTGGCAATAGAATACTAAAAGTAAAAGCTGGAAAGGAGGAGAGAGGGAAGCAAAGGGAATTGCAATTCTGAAGTTAGAGAGGCTTTTGAACGTGGGTAATCAATCCATTCTATCAATTCTACACATTGGGAGCAGATTTTGGAGAGCTTGGAGCTAGGAGAAAGCCAAGGTGCAGCCAAGCAAAGTGGAGAAGAAGACTTCCACCATTGAAGACTTCAAGCTTTCACCATTTTCTAAAAATCTGTAAACTCTTTCTAATTTTATTTTGAGTTTGTATTTGGAATAAGTATGAGCAACTAAACTCCATAGCTAGGGCTTAGGTTGAAGCCCTAAACATGATTACCTTATTGTTTTGATGCTTGAGTGTATGAATTTCTGGATATTGTTGATGAATTCCAATTCACCAAATTAATCTATCCTTGATGTGTGTTTTTCCTTGGTTGGCCATCTTTGAAAGCATGCTTCTTGAGATTGTTGGGATTATGTGTATCTTCATGTTTTCCTAAGCAATAGATGGATGGAGTAAGAATCATCCATGTGAATTGGTTTCTTGAATACCTAATGTAAACACCATGCTATTAGGATTCTTGTGATGTTCATATTCTCTTTGAACTTAATGGGTTTTCCTTGTAATTGAATCGAAGTACGAACCATACCTAGGTTCGGTTATGAGGAGAGCACAAGTATTGTAGCACGAACCATGCACTTTACGTATATTAGAGAGAATCAATGCGTCTTGAGCCACGACCCATGGTCTTGATTGCGAACATCTTCATCAATACATTTAGAGTTCATCACTTGAGTATCCATGAACATGGGTAGAATTGTTTAGGGTGGATTCGAAAACCCAGTGTTTGTTACATTTTACTCTCACATTTTGATAATTCATCTCTGCCATTCTCATTTAAATTCAAAGTCCATTTACATTCATGCAATAGAAATAGGTCACTTGAACCAAATCAAACCCCCCCCCCCCCCAAATGTGTGTGTGAGTTGTGTGTTCGACACGTTATGTGTCTTTGTTACTGAATTTTATTTGTTTCTGTAATTGTTTTGGACTTTTGGTCCACGTTGTGCTCTTGAATGTTCTGTGCTGAATCCAACCGTATAAAGAACGTGAATTTTAACTGAAAAACAGAGAAAACGACTTTGTGCAAAAACGACCGGTCTCTTTACCTCGACGACCGTCGCCAGACACTGTTCATGCACTATTTTATCACTGTTCATAGGTGATAAAGTGGTGATAAAATGGCGATAGAAAATGTTGTTTGTGTTTTTCTTTAGTTTTCTTGTGTTGTTTTATTTCTTTTACACTTCTTTACTCATTTTTAGTTTCCATTTTGCATTTGTGCATTTATGGTGTGTCAATTAAGTGTTCTTTACGTACTCAAATTAGAACTTATAGGAAGCTGACAAGTTCTTCGTGGGATTGAACCCGTACTTACATAATCTATACTTCTTTAGATTCGTGCACTTGCGGGTATTTTTAATTGGTTGTTTGCATATTAATTTGTGTCCTTTTAGGAATGCAACAGTAAGTAAAGATGGATCAATGGGACCTACTCGTGATGGCTCAGGAGGCTCGGCAGGTACCTCAACATTACTATCATAAGTAGCAGCTACATCTTCAACCTATGCGTTAACATTACTATCATGAGTAAGAGCTACATCTTCAACCTCTGTAATATCCTCAAAGTGATCTTGGGGAGCTGCTCTTTGTCTCCTTGTTGAGGCTGTGGGACACTGTCTCTGAGGTCGAGATGATGAAGCCTCAGGAGTACCTCTGCGAGTCCTCTTCATATCTAAAAAACAATATCAAGTACAAACTCAGGAACGGATTTGGTAGATTATCAGCTGAAAAACGAAAACAAATTCGGTAGACAATCACTGAAACATGAAAATATATGTGGTGGACAGCTACTAAAAAACATAATCAAATTCGGTGGACTACCACCAAAATAAGGTAACGATTTCGGTGGCAACCCACCGAAAGTAAAATTAATTTTCATACAGACCAGATTCAATTTCGGTGGACTACCACTGAAACGATGTAACCATTTTGGTGGTAATCCACTGAAAGTAAAATCCAGTTTCGTAAAACCAGGTTCAAACCAAACATCCACAAAGTTGAAATCAAAATTTAAAATCAAACTTTGGCTTTTCAAAAGTGAAATCAAACCTAGGCTTCATCAATACTCAGAAACGTAAATATAGAAATTAAAATTGAAATCAAACCTTGGGATTGGATTGGAGCTTGCTGCGATGGGGTGTGTGATGGGGATTTATGATGGTATTGGAGCTTGCTGCGATGAGGGTTTACGATGGGGTTGGGGTTTACTGTGATGGCTCTGTTTCAAATTGAATGAGGTGTACGATGGAGATTGTTGAAATATGATGGGGTGTGCGATGGGGTGTGTCTGGAGACGAGGGAATTTTCGATGGGGTGGGGCTTGATATGGGATAGGATGAGGTTTGATATGGGATGAGGTTTGATATGAGATGAGGTGTGTCTGAAAGATAAAGGGGTTTTCGATGAGTGGTGTATGATATGGGATGGGATTTACACAATAAGGTTAGGGAATGGGATTCATGAGGGCAATTAATGAAGAAAAATGGGGTATAGTGAGTAATTTAAAATTTTATAAAAAATATGGGGTGTAAAGAGCAAATAATGAGGTTCATATAGAATTTCACTTTATATTATAGGATTAACTACACTTTAGTCCCTATAGGTTTAGTGTCAGTATTGAAATGGGCCCCAAGGATTCAATTCAGTCAATTTCATACCCGACATTTCAAAGTATTACCAATTTACACCCACCGTTACATTGACCGTCAAAGTCAGACGTTAAATGCTGACGTGGCAGTCGTGGGACCCACCTCATAACCAAACAGCAGTTAGAAAGAGACCAATATAGGACAAATAATATTAAAAAATTCTTTATTTTTAAAGTTAATTAAAATCAATTATTTAAAACCCAAAAAAAAAACATAATTAAAAAACCATTCAAACTCCCCACCACTCAAACCTAAATCCAAACCCAGATCTTCACCACCCATCCTTCTTCCTCTTCCTTCTTCTCTCCACCCATCAAACCCTAAATCCAAACCCAGCATCTCCACCACCCATCCTTCTTCTTCCTCCTCCTCTTCCAACATCCCCACCTTCGTTCCTCACCCACCACCCACCACCTCATTCTCCCTCAGTCCTCTCCTCCTAGCCCCAACCAATACCAGAGCCCTAGCCAATAGATCTGAGGAGGAGATCTGCGCGTCGTCGGAGACGTATGGCAGATTCGGCACCTGGGTTTTCCAGGTCGACAAAGACCCATCGCCCCTCCCGATTGCCCATCGCACCTCCCGATCACCCGGAAATTTCTCAGCCCAGCGTCACCCCTCTTCTCCACGCAGCCCCGCCCCAGCCCCATCCCCTTTCCCTCCTCCTCTGAAATATCTCCGCCCCTCTCAGTCTCTCTCTCTCTCTCTCCCTCTCTCTCTCTCTCTCTTTTACATCTGGTTCGATCCAGTTATGCGAAAAGCGCCATAAGTATTTGACCTCAGGAGCTAAGCTGGATGACAATGGCAGTACAAATGGAAATGAAGTTTCCCCATAAATGATGGCAAAATGCAAGCGAGCCTGTCTTAATCTAGTAAAACATGAGCAACTTTTTTTTTCCTTCTTTATTTATTTATTTATTTGCATATGTTTTTGTTTAGCCGTTATAAAAGACAAAAGCCATTGATTCCTATTATTGCTTCCAGCCTTCACCAAATCAAAACTGCTCTTTAACATTTGGAAATAAATTCTTTTTATAAAGGAATTAAATTTGGGAAATGGGTTTTTTCTGTCAAGAACACAATTAAAGAAACCGTGTGTAATCCTTTGTTATCAAAACCTCTCTCTCTCTCTCTCTCTCTCTCTCTCTCTCTCTCTCTCTTAAACCCAGAAAAGGAAACTAAGAACAAAACACGTATTTTTGTTTTCCAATATCTGCCCAAATCAATCAATTGCATCCCAACGAAGCTGTTGGTTTCAGAACAGCCTCCCCTGTTATCTCTCAGAAGCTTGAGATTCAAAAAGATGGTGCCTTTCTAATCTGCAAGTGCAAGCCCCATACACTCATTATCCAGTCTTATGATTAAAAGTCTAATATTCCTCTGAGATTCTGATTAATATTATGATCATGAACAAGCAAAACTGAACCTTCGTGGAATTTTCTTCAGTTTTGTTTTAATTAGCTTCTTAGATAATTAGCTGGTTTTGTTTCTGGTTTTCAATTATGTTTTTTTTATTTTGGTTTTAAATAATTGATTTTAGGGAAATAGCGGTATATACCCCCCATTTTATAATCTCAATTAAAAATACCCACCCCCCCCCCACCCCCCCATTTTTTTACAACTAACACCTATAAATATAAAATTATTGTACACTTATTGCTGAATTTTCACAAGTTCAGAAAGTTTGTTCTCTCTTAGGTCACTCAGCTCTCTCTCTCTCTCTGGCACAGCTCTATTTCTCTTTGGTTTCTGTCTAACGCAGCTCTCTGTGTCTCTCTTGGCTCTCTCTCTCTCTCAGCGCAACTCTGTGTCTCTCTCTTTGCTCTCTTTCTCATAGCACATCTCTTTCTCATAGCACATCTCTTTCTCCCTGTATTCGGTCTCTTGCTCTCTGTTTGGAATCGAACCCCTCCCTTTAGGTATGTCTTCTGAATAGCTGCTTGCAACCTTGAAGCTTTAGTGGATTGCCGACCTCGAAAAGGTAGTGTTGATAGTTATTTTGTTAAAATTAGTGGGATTATGTGAAATGGGTTATATTTTGATTGTTTGGGTTTGTGTTAAATTCGTTTTGGCTTTAATTGCTTTGGGTTAGGTTTTGTTGAATATTCATGCTCAGTCATCTGGGTTTGTACCAATTGCACTTAGATTGGTCTGGATATGTGAATCTTGAAACTTGGGATTTTCCATTTGATGTAGTATATCTGTATAGTGTGATTGCTAATGTGTTACTGGTGTACTGCTAGTGCGTTCCTCTTATTTCACCGTCGTATTGCTGTTATGTTGATGTTATATTGCTATTATATTGTTTTTATATTGTGGTTATATTGCTATTGTATTGTATGGTTATTGTGGTTATATTGTGTTAATGAAATGTTGTTTTGTCATGGTCAGAAATGGAGACAATTGCTATTCTCGTGTGCTACAATGGAAAATGGGTCACCTCGAAGAAGATGTGCAAATACGAAGGGGTGAGTCAAGAGGCTTAATAGTTCCACGGACCATAAAATTTGCTGAACTGTTGGACCGTGTGCATCAGATTGGTAATACAAACAGCAGCGAAGACAAGGTTAGCTTAAAATTCTCAGTTTTGGTGGCCTCGAATGAGTGGAAGCACATAAAGATTGAGGACGATGATGATGTAAATTTTTTTATGAAGTACAATTCTGAGGTAACACCTTCAAAACTAGCTCCCTTACTCGTGAGTATAGAAGATAAAGGACTGAGAAATGATGTAGTTGATACTATGCATATCACGACAGATAGTAGTTGGATGGGTCGTTCTTCATTGCCATTGTTGAAAGCAATGAAGTAACTTGGAATAATACAAATGGCACTGATGTGGGAGGTGAAGTAGGGACAGATTTTATGGATATGATTGATTTTAGCGAGGTGGATCAGATGCATGTTGGTGATAATGGTACTGAAAGAAATGAAGTGTCAGTGTACTCTGCCCCTCCTATTTTGGGCTGCTTGAACACATCTGCCCAACTGCCAATAATGCGTTTAGGAGGAGAATCTGAACCCATTCGTGAACATTATTCGAATGAAATAGGTGAACAGAACCGGTACAATGAAGCCGGTGTAAATGATGGAGAAGCATATTTGGATGGGGGGTTTTTGCGAAGTGATTGGAATCCGAAAATTAAAGTTGGGGAAATTTTCTCTCCTGAGAAAGCATTGTTGACGGAGTTACAGTTGATGGCATTAAGAGGCCACTTTGAATTTAAGGTGCAATCGTCTTGCACTAAGAGGTTGCTTGTGGTTTGTTGTCAACGTCCATGCCCATGGCGAGTCCGAGCATCGAGATTTGGAGATAACAGCTTCATGATTGTGAGGTATACAACTGTCCATGAATGTGATTTGAGGGTTGTAAGTGACAACCATCGTCAAGCAACTGCAGCACTTGTAGCCACTTCATTTAAAAGGAAGTTTAAGGATTCTCGGACAATATACACACCAAGTGACATTATGAGAGATGTGAAACACAACTTTGGTTTCAGCATCCATTATTCGAAAGCTTGGAAAGCAAGGGAGTTAGCTCTATTGTCCATTAGAGGATCAGCAGAGGAGGCATATTATATCCTTCCAGCTTATTGCTATGAATTGGAGCGTATGAATCCCGGCACAAAAACACACATCCAAACTGATGAGAACAATCACTTTGTGTATTTATTTATGGCGGTTGGCGCATGTATTAGAGGGTTTCGTTCTTCCATGCGCCCAGTGATAGCCGTGGATGCCACTCATTTAAAATCCAAGGACAAGGGTGTTATGTTTGTAGCAAATGCATTTGATGGTAATCGAAATATATATCCTCTTGCTTTTGGGATTGGGGATTTGGAGACGGATGCATCATGGCATTGGTTTTTCACTAAACTTCATGAAGCCATTGGTGAGTGTCCCAATCTTGTTATTATTTCTGATCGCAATGTTAGCATAGAGAATGTGTGGAACAAAGTTTTTCCAACGGCACAACATGGCATATGCATTTATCATATGAAGGGGAACATGAAACACACTTGCAAGTTGAAAAAGCATGATCACATACTTATGCACTTTGAGAAGGCTGCGAAATCTTATTCCATTGCTGAATTTGATTGTCATTTTCGCAAGATCAAACATGTTGCTCAATATCTTGAAGAGGCAGGGTTCCATAAGTGGTCTAGAGCTCACATGGATGGACGCCGCTACAATGTAATGACAACAAATATTGCGGAGTCAATCAACTCAGTCCTTAGGTTTGCAAGGATGATGCCAGTGGTTCATTTGATAGGGGAAATTATGAATCTCCTTGTGAAATGGTTCACCGAACGTCGTGACTTGGCTTTGAATTGCACAACAACATTGTGCCCAAATTTTGGAGAGAAGAAGTTGAGGAACAGGTTGGAGGATGCTGCAAGGATGAATGTGGTTAAAGTAAATAATGCACAGTATAATGTTTTGGACGGTTATATGGACGGCCTCGTAGATTTGACGAACAACAGTTGTAGTTGTAGAAAGTTTCAACTTGAGCAGCTACCTTGCAAGCATGTAGTTGCAGTTTGCCGCTTCTTGAAAGTAAATGTATACTCAAAGGCTTCTCGGTATTACACTCGGAAAACTTGGATGGATGCTTATTCGGATAGCATATACCCGGTACAGCCTCACGGAAGGTGGGATATTCCTGAAGATGTTCGAAGTCAAGTTGTGCTGCCTCCCATGGCAAGGGTCATGCCAGACAGACGAAAGAAGTTAAGAATTCCCTCGCACGGAGAGGGCACCATTAGAAAAAAGTGCTCAAGGTGTGGTTCCGCAGGCCACAATAAAAGCACCTGTAAAAACAATATTCCATTGCGCAATGTATCTTAGACAATATGATTTGTGTTGCTTTGGTAGGTCATGTCAACTTTACTTTTATTTGTGGTGGGTTTCGTGCTATGTTGAATGGGAATTTTTTAAATTTGCATAATTTGGGTTGCAGTGCTACAGCATGCTGTATTGCTTCCAGATTGCTATTTTATTGTACTTTTATTGTACTGGTATTGCTTCTAGATTGCTATTATAATTTGAGTGCGAAATTAAAGGGCCTGGAATGTAATTCCAAAAGGATCCAAAACATTAAAGTTCTTACAATTCCTTTATTACACAGTTACCCTGATACTTCGACTAAACCTTCTTTTTCTGATTACAAATTCGGCGGATGCATAGGCTAGATGTGGGGCAAATAGAAGGTGAAATGTCCTATGTGTTTGACTACATATAGTTGTTGAAGGAGCATTACGAATGTTAACCCCAATAGATTGCTCATGTCTTGCCAAGAACACTCTTGAATTTATGCAATGTGCCCAATCCAGTCCCAAAGCTGGACTCACCCGTCCGCCCTGATGTGTCCAGGGACTCCAAGTTTCCCAACCTCACCCCATTCACTCCATCATGTGGCCCAATAAAATCCACCACTTGGTTGGTGACAACCACCGCGAACCCAAACTTATTTGCTAAACCCTTCAATGTCCCAGATATGTTGAAGAACATTTCAGACCGCCTTTTCAAATCTGCTGGTGTTGTCTGAGACTGTGATCGGAACAATGCAGCAATGGAATCAATGACAATGAGTTTGACAGGTAGGCGGGTGTGATCAATGGCAATAAATGCTTCTATGTCTCCAAGGACATTGATGAGTTCTTCAGCATCATGAACACCACGAACATATATGTCTTCCAATGGCTCCAACCCTATTAAGTTGGGGTATGATGCATCATAAAGGTTGCCTAGTTGTTGCAATCGACGAAATGAGAAGCTAAATTCTGTGAATATGTAGATGGAGGAGCCCCCTAGTCCGCCATGTGAGGGTGGGAGCTGAGCTCGTACCGTAAGTTGGAGACAAAGCTGCGTCTTCCCTTGAACCACTCTCCCCTACCAATTCTGTTATGGAGTTGCAGGGTATCCCACCCCCCAAGCAGTGATCTAGTATTGGGCATCCAATGGATAATTTAGGGGTTGAAAGAGGAAGGAGCATGAGGTTTTGGGGTGTCATGTTTATGTAATTTAGGGGGGGATGTGATGGTGGTACAAGGCATGCATTATATATATAGAGTTCATTTTGAAGGTCTTTAATGTAGGCCATGTCTTTTAAGGGATGTATACTTCATCCTTTTTCCAGGTTGTAATTACTTAATATGTTTTTTCTTGAATTTTTTAGGACCAAATAATTTGAAAAACATTCTGATGCAGTACGTCCTGGAATACGATCATATTGTAACTGTATCACCTCTGTATTGTACTCTTATTGACATAATATTGCCATTATACACATGTTTATTGTATAGTTATTGCTGCTATATCGCCATGTAACTGGACACCGATAAACTGTATACGCACAAATACAAAAAGAGGCATGATCATTCCATAAAATCCTATTTCCAAACTTACATAATACAACAACAGGCCACCCCATGGTTACATAATACAAAAAGAGGCCACCTCATAGTTCCATTTCCCTGCTGTTGACAAATTCGAAGTTTGCATACTCTTCAAGTGCGGCGACCACGACCCATGAAATTCATGACCCCGGCCACAGTGATGTTGGCCCGGTTTCCTGCCGGATCCACTATTTTTGCAAACTTACGAAATAGTTCAAATCCCCTTTCCACGTGTTGTTGCTTCAACTTGGCCATTTCTTCTGATTCCTTGAATACCATAATTGCAGTGGATTGGGCAATTTCAATTTTTGCTTTGATTGCCTTTATATGTAGGAGATGCATGCGGGCATGATAACGAGAGCGAATTGTGGACTTTTTTATGACATCCCATCTAGCTTGGCCCTCCACAATTTTTGATACTATGTCTGCATGGAGATTTTTCCAAAACATGGTATTGCCTCGACATTGCTGCATGCCATGGACCAAGTCTCCAGTGAGTGAATTGGGTGAGTTGCCTTCTGTTTCAGTCTCCCCTCCTTCAGTAATTGAAAGCGATGGGTTTGGTGTGAGGTTATGGTCCATGGTCTTGGATATTTAATGTAGGCTGGTGTATGACTTAATTGGAAAAAAGGGGGACTAAATGCGATGTGAGTGAAATCAGTGAGGAAGGTAATGGCTGCAAGCAGGAGTTAATGTGATGGAAGCTTTCATTTCAAACAGCTGGGTTGATTAATATAGGCAGGTTTTAATGACATGGAGTAACAGAGACAGTTAGTGGCGGGAGGGATTAGGGGGAGTCATTGGCGAGAGGGCTTGGCGGGAGTCTTAGGTGGGATAGTATTGGGCGGGAGTTATGACCCAGTTCACTGTATGCCTTTTTGTCATATATTTCTATTTTGGATGTTCCGAACTTGGTCATTTTCCCATTATGTAATTCAAATAAGGGATTTGCCTATTTGCCTAATTGATCAACTCATTCAAATTGACCAATATGGTTATTGTCTTATTTCTTATTTCAGCAATCTCAATTCGTTTCCATTTTTCCATTTTTCATATTTTCCTATTTTCCATCTGTCATCCAATTATGCAATTATCCAATTATCCAATTTTTAATTTGTTGTGCCAATTTTATCCTATTTTGCAATTTCCCAAGTTTCCTTTTGTTCTATTTCCAGTTTTCCAAATTTTCAATGTTCCTATTTTCCCATTATGTAATTAAAAAAAGTTGCCTACTTTGCGTAATTGAGAAAGTAATTCAAATTGTCCAATATGGTAATTGTCTTATTTCCCATTTCCACAATTTCAATTCGTTTCCAATTTTCCTATTTTCGATGTGTCCCTGTTTCCTATTTCCATTTATCCAATTTTCAGTTTTTGTACAATTATCCAATTGTTCTATTAACCAATTTCTTTTTTCCAATTGGCGTATTTTGTAAGTTTCCTTTTTTTCCCTTTTTCCATTTTTCCAATTTTCCAATTTGCTAACTTTCCTTTTGTTCTATTTCCAATTTTGCTATTTTCCAACTTGCCTTATTTGCTATTTTTCAATTATCCAATTATCCAATTATCCCATTTTCCAATTATCCAATTTTGCAATTATCCAATTTTCAATTTTCCAATTTGCGAATTTGCCCATTTTCCAACTGTCCTTTTTTCCTATTTCCTATTTCTTGATTTCCAATTTTCCATTTTTCCAATTTTCATGTTTTCTGAGTTTCATTTTTTTTCCTTTTTTCCTATTTTCCAAGTTTCCTTTTGTTCAATTTCAATTTAGAATTTGAACAATTTTCCAAGTTGCTTTATTTTCCAATTACCCAATTTTCCAATTTCCTATTTTCCTATTTTCCAAGTGTCCTTTTTTCCTTTTTCCATTTTTCCAAGTGTCCTTTTCTCCTATTTCCTACTTTCTTCTTTCCAATTTTCGTTTTTTCCTATTTCCAATTTTCCAATTTTCCAAGTTTCCATTTTTTCGTATTTCCGATTTCCCAATATTCCAATTTTCCTTTTGTTCTATTTCCAATTTTCTAATTTTCCAATTTTCCAATATTCCAATTTCCCATTAAGGTTTGCTTTTTTTCGTTTGTAAGCCAATTTTATTGTTGTTAATGTAATGCTCTACCTCCTAAATTACAGCCAAGGAGTTAATGGTGTAGGTTGCAATCCCATCAATTTAATGCACCAACTACATACCCAATATATGAACCTTCCTATATATAACTGCAACATAGGCAGCTTAATTAACGCGAAGGTAAACATTCATATCAGTCTAACTCAAAGGCAAAGGCAAACATTCATATCGAGTCTTGCTCAAAGGCAAACATTCTCCACATTCATATCAGTACTTCATATCGAGTCTTCCTGAAAGCCAAACATTGTCCACTAAAGCTAACCATATTGTCGTTTACAACTTGACACAGAATCTACGTTTATTTGTTTTGTTGCAGTCGGCAGCTGTGAATTGTAGTACTTCAATACTCCAATACTGCAATACTTCAATACTTCAATACTTCAACATGTCGGATGTACGGCCTCCAAACGACCAAGTCAATTACCCGGGGGACCTGCCCTGGCATGTGCCATTCCCATCTCCATCGCTGACTCCGAATCATGATCCCACTTCATCTGGAAGTGAGGCCGAGATCAGTGATCCGCTTGCCAAAATCTCTCCCGTGAAGCACAACCTCCAATATTTGTCAAAGGCAACATATTGGTGGGAGAGCAAATGCGATATTCATGGCCAAGTAATGGGAAACTTGGCCAACAAGTTGAACAAAGCATTTGCTGGAGAAGTTAAGCAAACTCTAAAAGCAAAAACTCGGAGCAAAAAGTTAGAGTCGTTGAAGTTGAAATTGGAAGAGCGAAAGAAAGATGTCGTCGAAAAATTCACAAAATCTGAAGAATATAACCATGAAATGGTTGACTGTTTCAACAACGGCTTTGAAATATTCCGAGATTATGCTTCGGTCATCTCACCAAACTACAATTGGAGTGAAATTGATGTAGCTGGTGTGTGGGAGGTGCTGAATATGGGTGCTGAGGGAATGGCTCATCATAGTCTCGTGCATACAACGAGGACAAAGGACAAAGACATGGATCTTTTGATGGAGCTGTAGTAAGGGTGAGTACTTCTTGAGTTCATCTGACCCCAGTACATGGATCCATTGTTAAGGTTCGGGGCGATTTGTTTTGCATCTGTGAAATGTAATCTCTAATGGATGTGTGTGTATTGTATGTAGATAAACTTACTATTGCTCTTATATTGTATGTATATTGCTTAATATTGACTTCGTATTGTAGATATAGTGTATGAATATTGCCACCCTATTGGTTGTATATTGTAAAATTATTGCTATCGTATCATCCATATAGTGTACCAGGTATTGTCTCTATAGTGCATGTATATTGGTCTGATATGGCTATTATATCGTAAGTCAATGGCATTTGGTCTAATAACAGTGCACTTCGTTCAAAGTAATCCTGATTTCAAATATCACGGACACGACAATTGTTATCCATCCTTATATTTCCCAAGTTTCCTTTTGTTCTATTTCCTGTTTTCCAATTTTTCAATGTTCCTATTTTCCCATTATGTAATGAAAAAAAGTTGCATGCTTTGGCTAATTGAGAAAGTAACTAATATTGTCCAATATGGTAATTGTCTTATTTCCCATTTCCACAATTTCAATTCGTTTCCAATTTTCCTATTTTCCATGTGTCCCTGTTTCCTATTTCCATTTATCCAATTCTCAGTTTTTGTCCAATTATCCAATTGTTCAATCAACCAATTTTCTTTTTTCCAATTGCCCTATTTTCAATGTTTCCTTTTTTTCCTTTTTCCAATTTTCAAATCTTCAAATTTTCCAATTTGCTAACTTTCCTTTTGGTCTATTTCCAATTTTGCTATTTTCCAAGTTGCCTTATTTGCTATTTTTCAATTATCCCGGTATCCAATAGTCCAATAGTCCAATTTTCCAATTATCCAACTATCCAATTATCCAATTTTCAAATTTCCAATTTGCGAATTTGCCTATTTTCCAACTGTCCTTTTTTCCTATTTCCTATTTCCAATTTTCCAATTTTCCTTTTTTCCAATTTTCATGTTTTCAAAGTTTCTTTTTTTTGCTGTTTCCTATTTTCCAAGTTTCCTTTTGTTCAATTTCCAATTTTGGAAGTTGCTTTATTTTCCAATTACCCAATTTTCCAATTTTCCAAGTGTCCTTTTATCCTATGTCCTACTTTCCTTTTTTCCTTTTTCCAATTTTCCAATTTTCCAATTTTCCAAGTTTCCATTTTTCCTTATTTTGGATTTTCCAATTTTCCTTTTCTTCTATATTTCCAATTTTTGAATTTTCCAAGTTTCATTATTTCCCATTTTCCAAGTTTGCAGTTTTGCTATTTTCCTATTTTCCTAATTCCCAATGTTCTTGTCTGAAATTCGTAATAAATGCTTAGTTACATAGTCCTATTTTGGGTTCAAATCCACAATTTCCAATTTCCCATTAAGGTTTGCTTTTTTCGTTTGTAAGCCAAATTTATTGTTGTTAATGTAATGCTCTACTGCTTCTTCGTTTTCCCTTCGGGGATAGTATTGTTAAGCTTCGGTGGCGATTTGTTTTGCATGTGTAAAATGTAGTCTGTAATGGATGTATGTGTATCGTATGTAGATTCACTTAATATTGCAGTTATATTGTAAG
Organism: Prunus fruticosa; assembly: GCA_018703695.1. Classification (NCBI taxonomy): domain Eukaryota; kingdom Viridiplantae; phylum Streptophyta; class Magnoliopsida; order Rosales; family Rosaceae; genus Prunus; species Prunus fruticosa. The sequence continues at coordinate 61,690 of JAHHUK010000010.1, read as the reverse complement.
TATATTGTATTTATATTGCTTCATATTGCCTCTGTATTGTATAGATAGTGTATGCATATTGCCACCCTATTGGATGTATATTGTGATACTATTGCTATCGTATTATCCTTCTATTGCTCTAATATTGCCTCTATAGTGTATGTATTGCCTGATATTGCTATTATATCGTATGTCCATGTCATTTGGTGTAGTAACTGTCCACTTGGTTGAAAACGAGAATGATTTTTGGCATGCTTGGGCCAAATAGAAGACAAGAAAATCCATTCAACCTTGTACAATGGAACGCACACTAACCATTTTACATGTCCTTCCAAGACCAGTGTGAAGTATCCTAGGATGGTACCATAGAACTCTAGGTCGATGCGGAATTTGATATTTGTAACCACTTTGCTTGTTCTCGGAGGAAGAAACAAAAATATTCATAATAATAAATGGTGTGATTTCAATTCTTTCAAAAGATTGATGTCAAAACTGTTTGTTTGACATTATAAGGGCATCTCTCACTCAATGAAGCCCACAAAATCAAGTAAACATGCTATAAGCTCCACAGTAGTATTTACTTCATCTCCATAATCAGAATAATGGGGGATAAAAAAGCACGGAGAAGAGAGAGTGAAATGAAAAACAACTCGGCCGTGACTGTGAGATTGTGTAGATAAAACTTGGAACAACCTAACCAATTAAAGCTAAGGCATCTCATACGTATGCCTACAGAAAATAACAGTGTATGGTCATCTTCTTTACAATATTGCAATCAACACTTGGTTGAGACCGACCTGCAAAAACAACTGGGTTAAGTACATAGATAGAGTTTATGAATGCCAGTTCCAGAATTAAAACCTATGTTAATTTGTAACTGCCACCGAGTCAGTTCATAGTGCCAAGCCAAAAGATCCCAAGAAAAAAAGCAAAGTAAACAAGTAAAAAGAGGCATGGCATAAATGGGAACCTCAGCAGAAAGCATCACATAAGCATAGAAGCGGATTGGCTCCATTACAATGTTCAAGATTGATGTAGACACTAGATAAAAGAGTTCTTATTCAAACCTCAGCAGCTTTCTCCGTTTCATTGCTGGACCTTCAATATCGTCTTGCACAATAGCATCAGTTGACTTCGTCAAAGCTCCAACAAACACTCCGCAATTTCTTTTAGACCCTGCAAGAAAGCATGACTGAAATTCAATATTGGAATACACGCGAGAGTCTAAAGTAGTCTAAAAATAAAGCTGTTTTACCTTGCTTTTTGAAATGGAACCTAGCTTGTAATCGTGCCAAAGGGAAAAGTAACATAAGTTGCTACAAATTGAAAGCAAAATTTGTCTTATAGAGAGTGATGTAAAGGAAAATTAGTACATAAGGGGAAAGTAAAAAACTGAGAGAGGGCATGTAATGAAAAACTGTAGCAATTCCAAAATATACCAAACGACCTGTGACATTCATCCTGCTCCAAGCTAACATCAGCAAACACAGTATGAGGTTCCAAATTCCAATAACAACATAATGCTACGCAGAAAAGTAGAATTGCGGCGGACATTATTTAAAACGAACTAAGTCAAAACTAAATTCAGAAATCTTAAGAAAGCTGTATGCTTCAGGAAGTCCACTAACAGATTCCAAGAGCAGGAAATGAAATTTACCTATATCACATAAATTGCAAACAAAACCACAGACAGAAAATGTGAACAATGGCTACAAAAGCATCCATAAAGAGCAACAATATTTATATATGGAGGTGTACAAAATAGGTAACCTTCAAAATTGAAACAGTGTGTGTGCCATGTAAGGCAATTACCCACTGCTTCTAGACTGTACAATATCACACCTCACAATATACAGCAGGGCCAAAGACCCGGGTTGCTACACATAATAACTAAACCTAGTAGCTCTAGCAAAAAGGCAGGAATTTCCAGCAAACCATCCACGTCTGCATCTTCATATACACGAGTTCCTGACATAATTAATAACCAAGTCAATTCCCAAGTCCTAAGTCCACAGTCAACTAAATTCACAGACATGAAGCCATATACCTCATACATAAGCCTCCCCCCTTAAACCCTCTATTGCAAGCTTCAGTCTGTAATATTTGCTCTTCAAAGGGTCAATTGTTGTTAACGAAATCCCAGCATTAGAGATGCTCCAAGAATTTTACGGTCATGATTCCACAAGACGCACTGTCAAGCCAAAAAGTTGGGCAATTAGAAATGCATTTATGTAAAATATTTTCTAAACTCGACTAAATTGACAAACCTTACCCATCTCGTTGTTGTGGCACATCTCCAATGGTGCAAACTGAGAATGCCGTAAAGCTTGACATCTCAGGCCCCTTTCCTTAACCTCTTGAAGCTCAGAAGCTTCATAAAACTGCATTTCAAACAGCACTCGTGCCAGCGTCTCCGAAACGGGGGCGAAGCAGTCCAACCAGCTTCTTTGTGGCGATAAAATCAGAGTACGAGTCATACACAGTTGCAGTATGATTGACGAAATCAAGTTCGATTGCAACCCAGTGGGCCCCTTTCAGATTATATGGAAAATACACCTTCCTAACTTTTGTCCAAGCTTGGCCATACCCGTGTTGCCACGTACCTCGCACATAGTGATGTATATTGTTGAGCTTGCTGGGTGTAAGCTCACTGATTTTTGAAGCAGCTGCCTTCTTCGTTCCACGTGTCTTCCCAGTCGCTTTGACCGGCTCTAGAAATTGCTGCACACATTGAAATGAAGGCATATTACATAATGACAACCAAAAGCAAATGAAGCAGTGAATGTAAAATGGAAACATGTTGACCTGCAAGCAACAATCAGCCGTTGTCCAGTGAGTTCCAAATACCAACGGATGCGCGAGTTGCCTTTTCCGGATGAGAAAGGTTGCCATGTCCAAGTGCTGAAAGTTCACGTATATAATATCAGCACAATTTCATACAACTATACACTTAATAAAGGTTAGAAAACATTTGAAGTTTCGTAATAAAGTAGAGAATTGTGTATTCTTACCCTTGAGCTAATCCATTCCGTATCATCGATCAATTTGTAGAAAAAATCAGCACCCACCGAACATGATTCCAGCTGCACCTCCGCACTACAAGAGGCAAAAACGTAAATTCCCCATTAGAACTGAGGTGGTAACAGTTTTCACAACATATATAAAATAATATTGTCCCATTGAAAATAAAAGTTTTCAGAACTTAGGCACAAACGTAAATTCCCATTTCAAATCGTTTGTATTGTAAAATAATAGTCGTATACATGCTGTAAAATTATACTATAAGCACATTGGGCCGTGAGACATGGCCGTCATGCAGAGGCCCTACGGGCATAAGTTGAAATCTGGCTACAGTCCGGCTACAATTGAGTATTCTTAGGTAAACTACTTATCTCTATTTGTTTCTCGGCCTTCAAATTGTAACTACAACCAAGCAATTGTATTTGTCTTCTATTTCAACTGTGTTTTTCTTCACTTCAAATGTGACCATAAGTTGAATTCTTTGTTCGAGTAATAATTTGTTTTAGATTAAGAAACTCTTTGAACACATAACCATAATCCAAGAGGTAACTGCCATATACACTTTAAAAACATCCTCGAACTGCATTAATTTTTTTTTTTATGAATAGAAACGTTTTATTGATAATCAAGAGGAAAAAACCTCGATTAAACAATGAAAAGGAAAACTCCAAAACAACTGAAGAAAATCTATGCAGCTATGACTGAAGATAAAACTATAGGAAGAAAACAAGACTTTAGGTAACATCATCTTAAGACAGCAGCCATGTCTCTCAAGATTATAGAGTAATGATAATCCTTGAACTGCCTAGAACCCGATGCCCAAAGAGAAGCCCGAAATTTAACTCTATCCCATAACTCCTCAGCCCTTACTCCTAACTGACCGCGACAAAATCTTCGATTGCCCTCCATCCAAATGTTCCAGATCCTCGAACTGCATTAATATCACTGAGGAAAGACACTAGAGAGTCGAGGAACATGAGGAACATAACATGGAGGAGAAGACATGATGCCATGGGCGGAAGGAGCCGTTATTACAACCCCTTCTAAATCTCTTTTATTGTCTTCTTTTGAGTCTAAATGTTATAATAATAAACTACAATTCAAAATTTCTTAGTACCTATATTTAACAAAATACATTTAACAGCTGTTGTGTAGATTCAACTGCACCAAAATGGATTCAGCTGCATCCTCAACTTGTGATACTCGCAATTGCACGAGCCGTTCGGTAGTATAGCATATGTAAGTGCGAGGTCGATTCCACAGGGATTGGTGATTGAATGATCCAATTCAATTTTCCTACACAAAACAAAAATGAAAACAAAAGAAACAAAACAAGAAGAAAGAATGTACATTACAAGAAAAATAAATTACAACTAAGAAAACATTAAGGAAACTAAGAGAACTTTGAGGAAGAAAGGAAGTGTTTGAGAACTTTGAGGAGGGAGAAGAAAGTATTTGAGAACTTGGAGAAGAGAAAGGTGTTTGGGAAGTGTTTGAGAACTTAGAGAATTTGGTGAAGGAATGAGAATTGTGTTTGAGAACTTTAGAGAATGGAGAAGTGTTTGAGAGATTTGGAGAATTTTGGAAGAGTAAGGAAAGATGTGTTTGGGAAATTTGGAGGAGAGAAAGGAAACGTGTTAGAGAACTTTAGAGAATTTTGGAAGAAGGAATGAGAGAAGTGTTTTGAGAGCTTTAGAGAATTTGATGAAGGAAATGGGAGAAGTGTTTGGGAAATTTGGAGAAGATGGAGACTTTTGGAGAAGAAAGGAAAGTGGTGTTTGAGAACTTTGTGGATTTTGGAAGAGCATGTGTTTGAGAGCTTGGGAAATGTTTTAGAGCATGGAGAACTTTGAAAGAGAATAGAGTAGTGTTTGGAGAATTTAGAAGAAGAGAAAAGAAAAATTCTTGAGATTTATAGTACTAGGATCTTGTTACAACAATTGAGAACTACAAAAGGGAAACTAAGAGAATTTGAGGGAGAGAAGGGAAGGGAGCTCTAGAGAAGTGCTTGAGAGCTCCCCACCTTGGGGTGTGTTTACAAGCTTAGAGAACTTCCCTATTTATAGGCCTAGGGGAAGTGAAAATATGAATTATACAATTGAATTTTCTAAACACACTAACTTCACTAACTTACAACACTTAAATCACTTAATACACTATTGCATTTGAAAACAATTCTTCTTGTCATTAAACTTAGTGTTGCATCATCCACTTCAACATCTTTTAATTCATTTGGCTGCTGCAAAATTCCACTCAACAATAGGTATTGAATATGCTTCACCAAACTTTCCCACAATCAACAACACTTCATCATGCATATGTCATGCATGACAATGCATTGCAGCCAGCTTATGGGCTCGTTTTGGGCTTGTGTCTTCATTCTGAAAAATCTGGAAAAATATGGATCTTGAAGCTCTTTGTCTTAGCTTTCCAAGCATATGCAGCCCAGCTTAAGGAAAAATCGGGAAGGGCTTCAAATGTGATTTTTGGCCCAGTAACGCAGATGCTGCCGAATTTGACCTTAAGTTTCCAAAACATGTATAACTTTCTCTAGAAGACTCGGAATCATGAACCGTAAAATTCTACAGAAACTAGACTTCCGTATCTTTCCAATGATGTATGGCTCATCATCTAGTTCTTCTTGAGTAAGTACAGTCCAATCCGTGAAGTTGACTGATCTGCAGGCACCATTTTGAGCTAATTTGTCTCCAAAATGCAATTAGTGAGTCTCAAGCTTATAACACTGAAACAAACGCAAAACTTATTAAAAGCACAAGTTTAACTCAAAAACATAACGAAATCATAAGTTAAAATGGTACAAAATGATATGTAAATATGCACCGATCAAATACCCCCAAACCTAGATTTTGCTAGTCCTCGAGCAAAACAAAAGGAAAACAAAGATAAAAACGAAGTTAACTAGACCACTTTCGTAGGTAACTCGATTGCATTGAGCATATGCAACAAGCCTTTAAACTTCTAGGCATCCCTAGTAGGAGGAGTTGTGTCTCCTGAGGGTTTAACAGATTAAAATACCCACAAACGTTTTTCTAACTCTACAAAACAAAATGGTTAGAAAACTTATTAGATTTGTTAGTCCTTAAGCAATACCAAAAACAAAAACAAACATAATTACATTAACAAAAACAGAACAAAAACAAAAATAAAAACAAAACAAAAATAAATAAATAAATAAAAAGAACTCAAAACAATCTTTCCGAACATTTTCTGAAGAGAAATGACTCATGCACATGACTCAAAAGTTTTAACAATAAAAGCTCAATTTTGGACATTATTCACAAGGCGGCAAAGTTCAAAACATAATATACTCAAAGTGTAGTAGTGTGAAAGCCAAATGCAACAAATTTCTCAATCTTAGTTTTCACACAATTTCGAAAATCATACAAAGCACAAGTTCAACTTCAAATCTCACCAAAGTTGTCATCTCACAAATGAATCACTCAGAAGAGGGCGATAATGCAACACTCAGTTATAAACATGAGAATAGAGTTAAACCATAATGACTTAACTCGAAATAGAAAGATGAAGAACTTGCATTAATATGATCTCAAGAAGGATGCCAAACACTTAAAAGTAGAAAATGAATGCAATTCAACCACATGACATTTAAGATCAATTTAGGTCTTTAGTATAGGTTGTAATTGGGCCAAAGGTGTAAGGTGAGTAAGAAATGAAAGGTATGGATAATACAAAGTCCAAGGAACTCGCAATGTAAGAGCATAAAATAATTGTTTACAAGACTTCGAATCATCACGATTAGATTTTTTCTTTTACATGATCAAAACTCCTTATACCTTCATTTACATTGATTCACTCCTTTCCTTTAATTGAACAAACACCAATTTATTTTGAAGGCCCAAAAATGAAATTTTCAATCAACCACCACTTAACTTTTCTCTTTTTTTTCACCAATTGTGTGAATTTTTTTTTTTCCTTCGAAATGTAACACTCATTCCCAAACTTAGTATGAAAAACACATCCCAATTAAAGCTCATGAGTTCCTTAGAAAGGTAAATATTTGTTTTTCAGGCTAAGGCGAGGAAATAAAATTGGTAAATAAAAGAAAAGGTTTACATGTAGGCTCAAAATGGTTAACAATGGAAAATCATGCTTAAGCATGCATAAGGTTAGCTTGAAATGCACAAACGATCCAAAGATGGCCTTAGTATCACTTCTTAAATGTCATAAGATCAAATTGCATAAGAATGAATGACTTTTAAGTGTTCAACTAAATCAATGAATAATGAGATCAAACAACAACTTTGATGACAAGAAAATAAGAGTACATGTATAACACTCATGAATTGAAGTACAAGGCTCAAAAGCTCACTTTATATGGTTGGTTATATAAGTCTAATTTATGCTTCATACAATTCTTTAGATCATGCAAATCCTTTAATTGCAAAATTATGAAACAAATGGCAAGTTTAAAGAAGGTTTCAAGCATATCATGATAGAACAATACCAATTTTTTTTTTGTTTTTTTTTTGTTTTTGTAATAAAATAAAATAAAATGAAATCCAATTTTTATTTAAGTCATGTAAACATTTATCACAATCTCATCAAATGTGTTCGGAAAGTGAATAAAATCAAAATAAAAATAAAAGCAAGACTCAAACAAAATAAAATAAAAATAAAAACAATCAAATAAATAAATAAATAAAATAAAAATAAAATTAAGGAAAAACCAAATTTACATGCTAAACTCCAATACCCCCAAACCTAGAAATGAACATTGTCCTCAATGTTTAAAAATTAGCAACAAGCAATGTTATAACAACAAATGAAAGGTATTAAAGCAAATAAAAATTACAAAACACACAAAAATAAAATAAAATAATTACAAAATAAAAATTACAAAACAAACAAACAAACAAAAAAACAAAAAATGAAACAGTAAACCCTAATCACACAATTCTGAAACCCAAAAAACATTTTGAAGCCCAAAGCCCACAATGAAATTAACCCAACAACGGTAAAACCCGACCCAAAATGAAATCTAGAGCCCACATGTTTTAATTTTAATTTTAATTTTTTTTTAATTTAAGATGAAATGTGAATTGGATTCTCAAACATGGGTCCTAATTTTGTCTCGGTTCAGCGTAAGGGACCAACGACAGGGCGAGACACGTGTCGACACATAGAGGCGCTGCAGACTCCACAAGCAGAAATTACGGGGCCATACAAAGTCGTGACGACTTTACTGAACGCGTCCGTTCAGAAAGGTCACGTCGTGATAAGTGAGTTGGGTGTGGTTGGAAAGCGAGAAGGTTGTGGGACTCGAGGAATGCTGGAGATTCAGAAAATACTCGGGCACGCTTGACTGGCTAGGGTTTGTCAAACACTATGTCTATAAGAAGGAAAAAGAAGGGGGAAAAAACAAAAAACACAAACTCATAAACACAAAAGAGAAAAGAAGCAAGAAAAGAAAAAAAATGAGAAATCAAATGGCCTCTTCCTACCCCTTTTCGTTGGATCTCAACCTAGCTCCACCGACTCAAACACGGGGCCAAGCGGCGGCACCAGTATGGATGCCCTACTTTGCCTCCGCAAGGGGGCCTGTGAGGAGTCACTGACTCGATACTCCTGGACAACGATGTTGCCATTGGAGTGGGCAGAAATTTAGTGACTCCTAAAGATATACGTGTGTTCGGGACAAGGGATGACAACCGGGTCACGAGGCGATGCCCTGGCACTAGCGTGCAGAGTCCAGCATGTCTCGCAAGTTTGGGTCATCGCCTACTTGCGAAGTCCCATGAGGTAGAGGTGCTGAAAGGTCAGTGAGCGGCGGAGCGAAGTATGGTTGAAGAGTATCAGAGTGCTATAAAAAGCTTGAAAAGGGAGAGGGCCAGGATAGTGGAGGTGAATCGACACCAGCTAGAAGTGTTGCGGGACGAGAATAAAAGTCTATCAAAGATGGTAGAGTTGTACTCTCGCGACATGCGAAAACAGCTGGAAGACCTAGACCGACTTGGTAAATGCAAGCAAGTAGATCGCGAGAGTAGTTACGCTCAAGCTAAGATTGCGATATTTGGGAGCTCAAGTGATGAGCCCCAAGAGGCTGTGCGTGAAGCCCCGAAGAGGACAGGTCAGAGGGCCAAACTCAAAGCTCCTATGGTCGAGTCACCGAAGGCCAAGAAGAAATGATTTCAGTCTTTATTTAATTATTTAATTTTAAAGTGTATTTGTTTTTTTTGTTTTTTTGTTGTTTTTTTAAATTGGGAAATAAAAACGTTATGCTATTTCAAAGAGACAATTGACCCTAAATTTAAAGAACGACGATCAAACAAAATCATGAAAACCCAAACATGCATTTTATTTTTAGTTAAGTAAACACACAAGTAACTGCTTATTTTAAGAGAAAAACTTAAGGATGACTAGTTAAGGGCCTCAGAAAACACAGACAGGGGATCCGGGAAGGTTGGAGGGGTCACAATGCTCCCTCTTAAAACCCAAACTTCTTAGACACCGAAGGTGCCGCCTAAAGAACTCCTAGACACTGGATAGACTGCGGTTGCTCACCGGAGTTACCAAAAGTTTAGCTCCTTCAAAGAATATCCTATGAGTTTTAAATTATACTACCTAATTAAATAAAAACAAAATAAAAATAAAAACTGAAATAAACATACAATTCAAACAAGAATTTAAAAGAAGAGTTGGGATTCTTGCACCAGGTGTCCAAGACGCATTTTTAATTTTGTCTCTTCTTCAAATTAAATTCTTAAGAAACTTGTCAAATAAGAAGAAAACAAGTTATTTTTAAATTAAAAATAAAAACAATGAATAAAGAAAAATAAAATAAAATAAAAAGCACACTTCCCCAAACTTAAACAAAAGAAAGAAAAACAAAATGACTGGAAATAATAGACAAAAAATACAAAACAATCAGAAAAAACAGGGAGGCAAAAGTAAGTGAAAGTGTAGACATGCTCCATTTTAAAAAAACGCGCTCGCAATTTGCGTCAGAAATGAAGGGATCCGAGAAAAAGAGCACAGGATAGCACCCTCGAGATCCGAAGTGCTTTCGGCTCCTTTGTCTGCATAAGTCTATTTAAACTCATCTCGGTGATTTAGAAGAGCACCCCGCATTTCTTCCTGCAAATTCAGAGAAAAACATCAAAAAATCCAAAAACAAAACAATGGCATCCTCATGCACTCACCTTGATGATCTCAACCTTGAATTGACCTTTGCGCCACCGAATGCGCATATAAGGGCTCGTCCAAACCATGTCTTCCCAAACTCCACATATCATCACGGTACGACCTCAAACTTTGCTGAGGTAATACCGAACTTTTCTGAGGCAGTGCCGAACGGAGCAGTGCTGCTGGAAGGCATGATTGGCAGCAAGCTCACATCGACAGATCATCTGCATGTGGCAAAGAGGTCTGACAAGGCAGCAGTGGAGGAGTCCCACAATTTAACAGTGCTCCACGCGGTCTCGGCTACCAATTTGGGCATGCGTTTCCTGGCGAGAACACGGGAGTGTGCCGCGATGAGCGAGGAAATAGCTTCCTTGAAGGCTATGGTGGCGGACTCCAGAAGCGGCTTTCCTTGCCAATCGGCACGTGGAAGCACTGCAGAGAAAGAATGAGGACCATGTGGAGCTGCTGGAGATTCTGCAAGTAAGAGAAAATAGAGGCATGCCATGAAGATGAAGATGAAGATGAAGAAGTTGTTTTTATTTTTAATTTACTTGAATGTTTTTTTTTTTTTTTTTTTTACTTTTCTTTTTCTTTGTTTGTAACGTTTGAAATGAAATAAAAATGTGTTTTTAACACTCAGAAATAAACTAACTAACCACACCACGTAAATAAATACATAAACTAACTTAACAAAACAAAAAAAAAACAAAGAAGTTCCAAATTGATTTTTTTTTAATTTTATAAATTTATTATTATTTACAACTAACTGACCACATAAAGAAAAAAAAAAGAAGTTCCAAATTTCAATTTACAAGGAAAAATAAATTATTATTTTTTGGTTTTTTTTTTGTTTTGTTTTTTTTGTTTTTTTTTTTAAAAACACACAAATATACACTATTGACGAAGACGCTCACTGGAGTTACCACGAGTCAACTAATATAAAAAAATCTTTTTAATTTTTTTTTAATAAAAGAAATAGAAAATTGAAATTACTGAAATAATAACAAAACAACTAAAGAGAAAGGATTGGAATACTCCCCTTGAAGCGATTAGGTCGAGCGTGATGCATTTGGAGGTCGCGACTTCTCCCACTGCTCCACATTCCCCATTCTTATGATTGAGGTTACCATCTCTCTCCATTTTTATTAAGCTGAATTTACTTGCTAAAACAAACACAGAAAACTTGAAACATAATAAAAGGACTAGGAAATAAAAACTAAAATTGAAAGGAAAATCAGCACACGTCCAATTTCATGCTTCAAAGGAATAAGCAGCAAAGTAAATCAAAACTAGCTTATGAAGTTCGTTCTTTCTCAAATATGATTATCCATATGGTGTGTGGTTTTAATCAAGTATTCAGAAAAAGCATTTAGCTATGGTGTTTAGTCTAAACACAAATTCCGAACCCATTAAGAACAAGAAGAACAATAAAGAACCAAGTAGAATTTAAACATGGTGTTTGTCTTCAATATCTACCCATTCATTCATTAATCAGTCCAAGAGTCATATGGTGTTTATGTAAACTTGAACAAGATAATTAATTAAGAGCAAGTGAATGAAACCAGAAACTAGCAATAATCAACATGCTACTTGAACCTTTTTTTTGTGTCGTGTAAGCTGGGACTCAAACCCAGTTCTCTTGCTTGTCAGGCAATTGTCCTTGTCCGTTGGACTACAAACACAACTTATCAATTAACCTCATTAACTTTAAAACATGAAACTGTCCAGTTATATACAAAAAATAAAAATAAAAAGTAGGAAAACCAAATAGAATCAAACAATGTTACCGATCCCGGCAACGGCGCCAAAACTTGTTGTGTAGATTCAGCTGCACCAAAATGGATTCAGCTGCATCCTCAACTTGTGATACTCGCAAGTGCACGAGCCGTTCGGTAGTATAGCATATGTAAGTGCGAGGTCGATTCCACAGGGATTGGTGATTGAATGATCCAATTCAATTTTCCTACACAAAACAAAAATGAAAACAAAAGAAACAAAACAAGAAGAAAGAATGTACATTACAAGAAAAATAAATTACAACTAAGAAAACATTAAGGAAACTAAGAGAACTTTGAGGAAGAAATGAAGTGTTTGAGAACTTTGAGGAGGGAGAAGAAAGTATTTGAGAACTTGGAGAAGAGAAAGGTGTTTGGGAAGTGTTTGAGAACTTAGAGAATTTGGTGAAGGAATGAGAATTGTGTTTGAGAACTTTAGAGAATGGAGAAGTGTTTGAGAGATTTGGAGAATTTTGGAAGAGTAAGGAAAGATGTGTTTGGGAAATTTGGAGAAGAGAAAGGAAACGTGTTAGAGAACTTTAGAGAATTTTGGAAGAAGGAATGAGAGAAGTGTTTTGAGAGCTTTAGAGAATTTGATGAAGGAAATGGGAGAAGTGTTTGGGAAATTTGGAGAAGATGGAGACTTTTGGAGAAGAAAGGAAAGTGGTGTTTGAGAACTTTGTGGATTTTGGAAGAGCATGTGTTTGAGAGCTTGGGAAATGTTTTAGAGCATGGAGAACTTTGAAAGAGAATAGAGTAGTGTTTGGAGAATTTAGAAGAAGAGAAAAGAAAAATGCTTGAGATTTATAGTACTAGGATCTTGTTACAACAATTGAGAACTACAAAAGGGAAACTAAGAGAATTTGAGGGAGAGAAGGGAAGGGAGCTCTAGAGAAGTGCTTGAGAGCTCCCCCCCTTGGGGTGTGTTTACAAGCTTAGAGAACTTCCCTATTTATAGGCCTAGGGGAAGTGAAAATATGAATTATACAATTGAATTTTCTAAACACACTAACTTCACTAACTTACAACACTTAAAATCACTTAACACACTATTGCATTTGAAAACAATTCTTCTTGTCATTAAGCTTAGTGTTGCATCATCCACTTCAACATCTTTTAATTCATTTGGCTGCTGCAAAATTCCACTCAACAATAGGTATTGAATATGCTTCACCAAACTTTCCCACAATCAACAACACTTCATCATGCATATGTCATGCATGACAATGCATTGCAGCCAGCTTATGGGCTCGTTTTGGGCTTGTGTCTTCATTCTGAAAAATCTGCAAAAATATGGATCTTGAAGCTCTTTGTCTTATATTTCCAAGCATATGCAGCCCAGCTTAAGGAAAAATCGGGGAAGGCCTTCAAATGTGATTTTTGGCCCAGTAACGCAGATGCTGCCGAATTTGACCTTAAGTTTCCAAAACATGTATAACTTTCTCTAGAAGACTCGGAATCATGAACCGTAAAATTCTACAGAAACTAGACTTCCGTATCTTTCCAATGATGTATGGCTCATCATCTGGTTCTTCTTGAGTAAGTACAGTCCAATCCGTGAAGTTGACTGATCTGCAGGCACCATTTTGAGCTAATTTGTCTCCAAAATGCAATTAGGGAGTCTCAAGCTTATAACACTGAAACAAACACAAAACTTATTAAAAGCACAAGTTTAACTCAAAAACATAACGAAATCATAATTTAAAATGGTACAAAATGATATGTAAATATGCACCGATCAACAGCGGCAAGTCAATATTTTTTTCCTTTAACAAAGTCTGAATTTTGTTCATCACAAATATACACATGTATATTAAAGCGAACTTGGTAATTCTCTCATTTCTATATCAGCACATACTAGCATAACATGAACATTGAATTTTGAAGGTAAAGAATCCTAACCTGATCTCATTTTTCCAGCCAATGCAAAACTCCATTACCTGCCTTCACATCTTCAATGGGAAGGGGTTTTGATGGATCAAAACATGGCGGGTTTTCAGTCGCATCCGACACACTCATCGTCCTCTTCTTCCTCAACGGATCAGTAAATGGACTACACAAAGTGTGGGATGGACGCTTCTGTCTACAGCCTTTACCTTTCTCTTATTTTGTTTCAACACTTTTAGACCCTTCTCCATCACCAGCCATACTCACTTTCAGTATACTTGGAGGATTGATCGGACCTCCCGATGCCATACTATCACTTATTTTCCAACCTTCGAACAAAAACATCATTCTTTTGCAGATTTCGTCACACCCGGCCACATCTTCCGGGGTAGGCAGCTTCTCAAGAAGTGCATGGTCAACTGCTTCATGCACTTCTAAGTGAGGAACGGAAGTGACCATTTGTGCCTCTTCGACTACCAAGGCTGCGGATGGTTCGGCTCCATGACCGGGGCTTTTTGTTTCCATTGCTGCCGATTCTATATGCGGAGTACCATAGTCATGTAATGGTCCTTCATTCATATGAGGACTACGGAGGTCCTCATGTCCTTCCCCACCCTCATTCAACCCACTATTTTTTTTTCAGCTGCTCTATCTCCCCCTTGAAATACTGTTCCATGGAAGCTAGGGTCTTGGAAAAATCCTCCACTGACTTTTTATATTTTGCAGCCTCTCTTTCACGTTTCAAGGACTCCATCCGTACATTTTCTTCCAACTGATGCACTCTCGTGCGAAGTCCTCCATTCGAAGCGGCTACTTTGGCCAATTCATCCTTTGTCCTTTCAAACTCACGCTTCAACGTGCGTAAATCAATGGACGCGACTTTACCCTGCATTAAGTTATAATGCAAATGTTACTGATCGGTGCATAAATTACATATCATTTTGTACCCTTTTAGATTATGATTTCGTTATGTTTTTTGAGTTAAACTTGTCCTTTTAATTTTTTTTGTGTTTGTTTCAGTGTTTTAAGTTTGAGACTCACTAATTGCATTTTGGAGACAAGTTAGCTCAAAACGGTGTCTGCAGATCAGTCAACTTCACGGATTGGACTGTACTTGCTCAAGAAGAACCAGATGATGAGCCATATACCATTGGAAATATACGGAAGTCTAGTTTCTGTAGAATTTTACGGTTCATGATTCCGAGTCTTCTAGAGAAAGTTATACATGTTTTGGCAACTTAAGGTCAAATTCGGCAGCATCTGCGTTACTGGGCCAAAAATCACATTTGAAGGCCTTTCCGATTTTTCCTTGAGCTGGGCTGCATATGCTTGGAAAGATAAGACACATAGCTTGAAGATCCATATTTTTACAGATTTTTCAGAATGGATGAACAAGCCCAAAACGAGCCCACAAGCTGGCTGTAATGCATTGTCATGCATGACATATGCATGATGAATTGTTGTTGATTGTGGGAAAGTTTGGTGAAGCATATTCAATTCCTATTTTTGAGTGGAATTTTGCAGCAGCCAAATGAGCCAAAAGATGATGAAGTGGGAGTTGCAACACTAAGCCTAAAGACAAGAGGAATTGTTTTCAAATGCAATAGTGTGTTAGGTGAATTAAGTGTTGTAAGTTGGTGAAGTTAGTGTGTTTAGAAAATTCAATTGTATAATTCAGATTTTCACTTCCCCTAGGCCTATAAATAGGGAAATTCTCTAAGTTTGTAATAACACCCCAAGGGGGGAGCTCTCAAACACTTCTCTAGAGCTCCCTTCCCTTCTCCCCCTCAAATTCTCTTAGTTTTCCTTTGTAGTTCTCAATTGTTGTAATATGATAATTCTACTAAGTTTTCTTTCCTCTAAATTCTCCAAACACTTCTCTATTCTCTTTCAAAGTTCTCCATGCTCTAAAACATTTCCCAAATACAATTCCCACTCTCTTCCAAAATTCTCAAAGTTCCCAAACACTTCTCCATTCCTTCATCAAATTCTCCAAGTTCACAAACATTCTCCAAATTTCCCAAACACTTTCTTCTCCCTTCTCAAACACTTCACAAACACCCTTCTCTCCCTTCCCTAAGTTCTAAAATTCTCCAAGTTCACAAATATTCTCCAAACTTCCCAAACACTTTCTTCTCCCTTCTCAAAGCTCTCAAACACATGCTCTTCCAAAATCCACAAAGTTCTCAAACACAACTTTCCTTTCTTCTCCAAAAGTCTCCATCTTCTCCAAATTTCCCAAACACTTCTCCCATTTCCTTCATCAAAATTCTCTAAGTTCTCAAACACATCTCTCTTCCATTCCAAAAACTCTCCATGTTCTCAAGTGTTGTACAAAATCCTTGTTTTATGTTCTTTTGTTTTCATTTATGTTTTTTGTAGGAAAACTGAGTTGGATCATTCAATCACCAATCCCTGTGGAATCGACCTCGCACTTACATACGCTAAACTACCAACGGTTCGTGCACTTGCGAGTATCACAAGTTGACGATGCAGTTGAATCAATTTTGGTGCAGCTGTATCTACGCAACAAGTTTTTGGCGCCGTTGCCGGGATCGGTAACATTGTTTGATTCTAGTTGGTTTTTCTACTTTTTATTTATTTTTATCTTTTGTATAACTGGACAGTTTCAGGTTTTAAAGTTAATGAGGTTAATTGACAAGTTGTGTTTGTAGTCCAACGGACAAGGACAATTGCCTGACAAGCAAGAGAACTGGGTTTGAGTCCCAGCTTACACAACACCCAAAAACAAAAAGGTTCAAGTAGCATGTTGATTATTTCTAGTTTATGGTTTCATTCACTTGCTCTTAATTAATTATCTTGTTCAAGTTTACATAAACACCATATGACTCTTGGACTGATTAGTGAATGAATGGGTAGATATTGAAGACAAACACCATGTTTAAATTCTACTTGGTTCTTTATTGTTCTTCTTGTTCTTAATGGGTTCGGAATTTGTGTTTAGACTAAACACCATAGCTAAATGTTTTTTCTGAATACTTGATTAAAACCACACATCATATGGATAATCATATTTGAGAAAGAACGAACTCCATAAGCTAGTTTGATTTACTTTGTTGCTTATTACTTTGAAGCATGAAATTGGACGTGTGTTGATTTTCCTTTCAATTTTAGTTTTTATTTCCTAATCCTTTAATTCTGTTTCAAGTTTTCTGTGTTCGTTTTAGCAAGTAATGTCAGCTTAATAAAAATGGAGAGAGATGGCAACTTCAATCATAAGAATGGGGAGTGTGGAGTAGTGGGAGAAGTCGCGACCTCCAAATGCATCACGCTCGAACCTAATCGCTTCAAGGGGGAGTATTCCAATCCTTTCTCTTTAGTTGTTTTGTTATTATTTCAGTAATTTCAATTTTCCATTTCTTTTATTAAAAAAAAATTAAAAATATTTTTTATATGAGCTGACTCGTGGTAACTCCAGATGAGCGTCTCCGTCAATATAGTGTCTAGGAGTTCTTTAGGCGATACCTTCGGTGTCTAAGAAGTTTGGGTTTTAAGTGGGACCTTTGTGACCCCTCCAACCTTCCCCGGATCCCCTGGCTGTGTTTTCTGAGGCCCTTAACTGGTCATCCATGAGTTGCTTGTGTATTTGTGTGTTTTAAAAACAAAAACAAAACAAAAACAAAAAAACAAAAAAAAACAAAAACAAAAACAAAAATTATATTTCCTTGTAAATTGCAAGTTGGAACTTCTTTGTTTTCTTATTTTTTTTGTTTTGTTAAGTTAGTTTATGTATTTATTTATGTGGTGTGGTTAGTTAGTTTATTTCTGAGTGTTAAAAACACATTTTTACATTTTTTATTTCACTCAAACATTACAAACAAAGAAAAAAAAAGTAAAAAAATTAAAAAAGAAAAAGAAAAAAAAACTAAAAACAAAAACAAAACATTCAAGTAAATTAAAAATAAAAACAACATCTTCATCATCTTCATCTTCATCTTCATGGCATGGCTCTATTCTCTCTTACTTGCAGAATCTCCAGAGCTCCACATGGTCCTCATTCTTTCTCTCCAGTGCTTCTACGTGCTGATTGGCACGGTGAGAGCCGCTTCTGGAGTCCGCCACCATAGCCTTCAAGGAAGCTACTTCCTCGCTCAGCGCGGCACACTCCCATGTCCTCGCAAATAATCGCATGCCCAAGTTGGTAGCCGAGACCGCGTGGAGCACAGTTAATTGTGGGACTCCTCCAACGCTGCTTTGTCAGACCTCTTTGCCACATGGAGATGATCTGTCGGTGTGAACTTGCTGCCAATCATGCCTTCCAGGCAACACTGCTCCCGTTCGACACGCCTCAGCAAAGTTTGAGAAGACATGGTTTGGACGAGCCCTTATCTGCGCATTCGGTGGCGCAAGGGACAATTCAAGGTTGAGATCATCAAGGTGAGTGCATGAAGATGCCATTGTTTTGTTTCTGGATTTTTTGATGTTTTTCTCTGAATTTGCAGGAAGAAATGCGAGGTGCTCTTCTATTTCACCAAAACGAGTTTAAATAGACTTATACAAACAAGGGAGCCGAAAGCACTTCGGATCTCGAGGGTGATATCCTGTGCTCTTTTCTCTCCTATCCCTTCATTTCCGGCGCAAATTGCGAGCGCGTTTTTTTTAAAAGGGAGCATGTCTACACTTTCACTTACTTTTGCCTCCCCTGTTTTTCTGATGTTTGTGTTTTTGCTTTTTCAGCTGTTATTTTATTTTATTTTTTTTTTTTTTTTTTTTTCAATTGTTTTCTTCTTGTTTGTCAGGTTTTCTCAAGAATTTAATTGGAAGAAGAGACAAAATTAAAGATGCGTCTTGGACACCTGGTGCAAGAATTCTGATCTCTTCTTTTAAATTCTTGTTTGAATTGTGTGTTTATTTCAGTTTTTATTTATCTATTTTGTTTTTATTTAATTATGTAGTATAATTTAAAACTCATAAGATATTCTTTGAAGGAGCTAAACTTTTGGTAACTCCAGTGAGCAACCGCAGTCTA
Source organism: Prunus fruticosa (assembly GCA_018703695.1). Taxonomy (NCBI): domain Eukaryota; kingdom Viridiplantae; phylum Streptophyta; class Magnoliopsida; order Rosales; family Rosaceae; genus Prunus; species Prunus fruticosa. The sequence continues at coordinate 42,874 of JAHHUK010000010.1, read as the reverse complement.
TACAGTGTCTAGGAGTTCTTTAGGCGGCACCTTCGGTGTCTAAGAAGTTTGGGTTTTAAGAGGGACCATTGTGACCCCTCCATCCTTCCCGGATCCCCTGGCTGTGTTTTTCTGAGGCCATTAACTGGTCATCCTTAAGTTTTTCTCTTAAAAGAAAAAGCAGTTACTTGTGTGTTTACTTAACTAAAAATAAAAATGCATGTTTGGGTTTTCATGTTTTTGTTTGATCGTCGTTCTTTAAATTTAGGGTCATTCATCTCTTTGAGATAACATAACGTTTTTATTTCCCAATTAAAAAAAACGCACATACATTTTTAAAATTAAAAAAATAAATAAAAGCTGAAATCATTTCTTCTTAGCGCTCGGTGTCTCGACCATAGGAGCTTTTAGTTTGGCCCTCTGGCTGTCCTCTTCCGGGGCTTCACGCACAGCCTCTTGGGGCTCATCACTTGAGCTCCCAAAGATCGCAATCTTAGCTTCAGGATAACTTTTCTCGCGATCTGGTTTCTTGCGTTTACCCGGTCGGTCTAGGTCCTCCAGCTGTTTTCGCATGTCGCGAGAGTACAACTCTACAATCTTTGTTAGGTTTTTATTCTCGTCCCGCAACACTTCTAGCTGGTGTCGATTCACCTCCACTATCCTTGACCGCTCCCTTTTCAAGCTTTTTATAGCACTTTGACACTCTTCAACCATCCTGTGCTCCGCCGCTCACTGACCTTTCAGCACCTCTACCTCATGGGACTTCGCAGTAGGCGATGAACCAAACTTGCGACACATGCTGGACTCTGCATGCTTAGTGCTAGGGCATCACTCATGACCCGGTTGTCATCCCTTGTCCCGAACACACGTATATCTTTAGGAGTCACCAAATTTCTGCCAACTCCAATGGCAACATCGTTGTCCAGGAGTATTGAGTCATTGACACGTCACTGGCCCCGTGCGGAGGCAAAGTAGGGCATCCATACTGGTGCTACTGCTTGGCCTCGTGTTTGAGTCGGTGGAGCTAGGTTGAGATCCAACGAAAAGGGGTAGGAACAAGCCATAGATTTCTCACTTTTCTTTTTCTTTTTCTTACTTCTTTTCTCTTTTGGGTTTCTGAGTTTGTGTTTTTGTTTTTTTTCCCCTTCTTTTTCCTTCTTATAGACAGTCTTTCACAAACCCTAACCATTGCAGCGTCTAAGCATTTTCTGAATCCCAAGCGTTCCTCGAGTCCCACAAACCTTCTCACTTTCCAATCACACCCAACTCATTTATCTCGACATGTCTTTTCTGAACGGACGCGTTCAGGAAAGTCTTCGCGCCTTTCCATGAGCCCGTAATTTCCGCTTGTGAAATCTGCGCGCTTCTTCTATCCGTCGACATGTGGCTTCTACTTTCGGCCCGTGACTAACCATGAGACGACATCAGGGACCACATTCCCTCTTTTCAGAAATCTCGCCTTCGCGCTCCCAATTCAAGTTTCACCTTTAAAAAAAAAATTCAATTAAGTTATATTTTTTTTGAAAACATGTGGGCTTCAGATTTCATGTTGGGTCGGGTTTTACCATTGTTGGGGGTTAATTTCATTCTGGGCTTTGGGCTTTCAATTGTTTGGGTTTAAGTTTGCGTAAGACTGTCTGCGTTTAGGGCTTACTGTTTTGAGTGTTTAACTATTTTCCTTTTTGTTTGTTTGTTTGTTTGTTTGTTTTGTAATTTTTATTTTGTAATTGTTTTATTTTATTTTGGTGTGTTTTGTAATTTTTATTTGCTTTAATACCTTTCATTTGTTGTTATGACATTGTTTGTGGCTAATTTTTAAACATTGAGGACAATGTTCATTTCTAGGTTTGGGGGTATTGAAGTTTAGCATGTATTATTATTTTTTCTTAATTAAAAAAAATAAAAATTGCTTTTTTTTCTTCTATTTGAGTCTTGTTTTGTTTTTGAGTCACTTTCCGAACACTTATGATGAGATAGTGATAAATGTTTGCATGACTTAAATAAAAATTGGATTTCATTTTATTTTAGTGTTTCTTTTCTTTATAAAAATTAAAAATTAAAAATTTCTAAAAAAAGAAATAATAATTTTGGCATTGTTCTATCATGACATGCTTGAAACCTTCTTTACACTTGCCATTTGTTTCACTATTTTCCAATTAAAGGATTTGCGTAATCTAAAGAATTGTATGAAGCATAAATTAGACTTATATAACCAACCATATAAAGTGAGCTTTTGAGTCTTGTACTTCAATTCATGAGTGTTATATACATACTCTTATTTTCTTGTCATCTAAGTTAAAAGTCATTCACTCTTACTTCAATTCATGAGCTTTTGATCTCATTATTCATTGATTTGGTTGAACACTTAAAAGTCATTCATTCTTGTGCAATTTGACTTCATGACATTTAAAGAAATGATATTAAGGCCTTCTTTGGATCGTTTGTGCCTTTCAAGCTAACCTTATGCATGCTTAAGCATGATTTTCCATTATTAACCATTTTGAGCTTACATGTAAACCTTTTCTTTCATTTAACCAATTATATTTCCTCGCCTTAGCTTGAAAAACAAATATTTACCTTTCTAAGGAACTCATGAGCTTTAATTGGGATGTGTTTTTCATACTAGGTTTGGGAAGAGGTGTTACATTTCAAAAAATATATATATATTCACACAATTGGTGAAAGAAAAGAGAAAAGTTGTGATTAAGTGGTGGTTGATTGAAAATCCATTTTTTTGGCCTTCAAAATAAATTGGTGGTTGTTCAATAAAGGAGTTAATCAATGTAAATGAAGGTACAAGGAGTTTTGATCATGTAAAAATAAATTCTCATTGTGATGATTCGAAGTCTTGTAAGCAATTGTTTTATGCTCTTATATTTTGAGTTCCTTGGACTTTGTTTCATCCATACCTTTCATTTCTTACTCACCTTACACCCTTGGCCCCATTACAACCTATGTTAAAGACCTAAATTGATCTTAAATGTCATGTGGTTGAATTGCATATATTTTCTACTTTTAAGTGTTTGGCATCCTTTTTGAGATCATATTAATGCAAGTTCTTCATCTTTCTATTTCGAGTTAAGTCTTTATGGTTTAACTCTAATCGCATGTTTATAACTGAGTGTTGCATTATAGCCCTCTTCCGAGTGATTCATTTGTGAGAGGACAACTTTGGTGAGATTTGAAGTTGAACTTGTACTTTGTATGATTTTTGAAATTGTGTGAAATCTAAGATTGGGGAATTTGTTGCATTTGGCTATCACACTACCACACTTTGAGCATGTTGTGTTTTGAACTTTGCCGCTTTGTGAATAATGTCTAAAATTGAGCTTTTATTGTTAAAACTTTTGAGCCATGTGCATGAGTCATTCCTCTTCAAAATGTTCGGAAAGGTTGTTTTAAGTTTTTATTTTGATTTTTTGTGTTTTGTGTTTTGTGTTTTGTGTTTTGTGATTGTTTCTATTTTTATTTTTGTTTTTGCTTTTATTTTTGTTTTTGTTATTTTGCTTAAAGGACTAACAAATTCTATTAAGTTTTCTAACTACTTTGTTTTGTAGAAATTAGTCAAACGTTTGTGGGTATCGTATCTGTTAAACCCTCAGGAGACACAACTCCTCCTACTAGGGATGCCTAGAGGTTTAAAGGCTTGTTGCATACGCTAAATGCAATCGAGTTACCTACGAAAGTGGTTTAATTAACTTCTTGTTTGTTTTTATCTTTGTTTTCCTTTTGTTTTGCTCGAGGACTAGCAAAATCTAGGTTTGGGGGTATTTGATCGGTGCATAAATTACATATCATTTTGTACCCTTTTAGCTTATGATTTGGTTATGTTTTTTGAGTTAAACTTGTGCTTTTAATTTGTTTTGTGTTTGTTTCAGTGTTTTAAGTTTGAGACTCACTAATTGCATTTTGGAGACAAGTTAGCTCAAAACGGTGTCTGCAGATCAGTCAACTTCACGGATTGGACTGTACTTGCTCAAGAAGAACCAGATGATGAGCCATATACCATTGGAAATATACGGAAGTCTAGTTTCTGTAGAATTTTACAGTTCATGATTCCGAGTCTTCTAGAGAAAGTTATACATGTTTTGGCAACTTAAGGTCAAATTTGGCAGCATCTGCGTTACTGGGCCAAAAATCACATTTGAAGACCTTTCCGATTTTTCCTTGAGCTGGGCTGCATATGCTTGGAAAGATAAGACACATAGCTTGAAGATCGATATTTTTGCAGATTTTTCAGAATGGATAAACAAGCCCAAAACGAGCCCACAAGCTGGCTGCAATGCATTGTCATGCATGACATATGCATGATGAATTGTTGTTGATTGTGGGAAAGTTTGGTGAAGCATATTCAATTCCTATTTTTGAGTGGAATTTTGCAGCAGCCAAATGAGCCAAAAGATGATGAAGTGGGAGTTGCAACACTAAGCCTAAAGACAAGAGGAATTGTTTTCAAATGCAATAGTGTGTTAGGTGAATTAAGTGTTGTAAGTTGGTGAAGTTAGTGTGTTTAGAAAATTCAATTGTATAATTCAGATTTTCACTTCCCCTAGGCCTATAAATAGGGAAATTCTCTAAGTTTGTAATAACACCCCAATGGGGGGAGCTCTCAAACACTTCTCTAGAGCTCCCTTCCCTTCTCCCCCTCAAATTCTCTTAGTTTTCCTTTGTAGTTCTCAATTGTTGTAATATGATCATTCTACTAAGTTTTCTTTCCTCTAAATTCTCCAAACACTTCTCTATTCTCTTTCAAAGTTCTCCATGCTCTAAAACATTTCCCAAATACAATTCCCACTCTCTTCCAAAATTCTCAAAGTTCCCAAACACTTCTCCCATTCCTTCATCAAATTCTCCAAGTTCACAAACATTCTCCAAATTTCCCAAACACTTTCTTCTCCCTTCTCAAACACTTCACAAACACCCTTCTCTCCCTTCCCTAAGTTCTAAAATTCTCCAAGTTCACAAATATTCTCCAAACTTCCCAAACACTTTCTTCTCCCTTCTCAAAGCTCTCAAACACATGCTCTTCCAAAATCCACAAAGTTCTCAAACACAACTTTCCTTTCTTCTCCAAAAGTCTCCATCTTCTCCAAATTTCCCAAACACTTCTCCCATTTCCTTCATCAAAATTCTCTAAGTTCTCAAACACATCTCTCTTCCATTCCAAAAACTCTCCATGTTCTCAAGTGTTGTACAAAATCCTTGTTTTATGTTCTTTTGTTTTCATTTATGTTTTTTGTAGGAAAACTGAGTTGGATCATTCAATCACCAATCCCTGTGGAATCGACCTCGCACTTACATACGCTAAACTACCAACGGTTCGTGCACTTGCGAGTATCACAAGTTGACGATGCAGTTGAATCAATTTTGGTGCAGCTGTATCTACGCAACAGTTACAATCTTTCGAAAATATTTCCCATCAACATCAGTTTTTTTCCTATTGTATTATGACATATATATTCGAAAAAATGTAATGCTTGCCTTAGAAGACGATCGACGGCTAGCAGTTTCAGCAATGTCATCGTCTTTTTCTTGCACAGAGGCAGAAGCGGTGGTTTTTGGTTCTTCGTCATCGCCACACAACTCAACAACTTCTTCAGTCTCGTCAACATCGTCACCCCAACTCCAATACGGCTGCTGCTTCTCAATTACAGATGGGCGGAGAGGTTGCACATCAACCTGCAATTTAGAGAGACAAAAAACATATTATTAAACCTATAATTTGAATCAGAAGCATAACATTAGTATTATAAACAGAACTAACCTCTGCATTTTCAAAGACTTGGCTCATTACTTCGTGAAAACGAGGCAAACTATTGATTCTCCACTGTAGTATACGAGGGACTTGGGCATTATGTTCGCGCACAACGATATGCAATGCGGCGAATGCTGGAAACACCTCAAAAGCCCATATCCGTTTTCAAGAAATATATATCAATCACTGTAAACAAAGTAAATGGAACTTATACATAAACAGATATTTCCTCACCTCAAGTGCAAAGCCAAATCCTTTTATGTGGTACTCCCTTGGTCTACCACTTGCCATTGTCTTCGATTGCTTTGCTGATTTTTTGGTTTTTAAGGCTTTCTGGGGCACTTTGACTCGCTGGTACTCTGCACAGTGCCCTCAACAATGACGAATTTGTCTTCGCATATGACACAGCACCCCACGGATACTTCTGGAATTCTTCAACATCTTCGGCCAATTTCAAGTAGCGCATGTCAATGTTGACATGCTTTTCACTGCCCAACAGCACAAAAACGCGAAGTATAACAGCCCAAACTTGAAGACGTCCTCCTCATCACTGCAGTCGATGAAGGCTTGTTCGAGTTCGGAAAGGCTGACCGTTTTATTGTTGCAGAAAGACTTCTTCTTCAATGAGCAGTTGTCATTAGTTGCAGTCGGAATGAAGGGAAGTTTTCCAAACTGCAGCCCTATGATGACGCAAAACGCTGCTGCGCTGTGAACTGTATGACCTTGTTGCCAACGATGAATTTGATCCCGTTGACTTGAGAAACTGTCCTCGGGTCTCGCCTTTCTCAACAACAAGCCATGGATAATTTGTGCTGTCCACTTCAGGTCCTCAATTACTAACAAATGGCCAAAACAACTGTCCTTCAACCTTTGTAACTGTTGCTCACTAAATTTGTCCTTAATTGTACAGATCGCTGTTTTTGTATGGGAAAAGGTCAATGCCTTTCCCTGGATTTTTTCATCCGCAACAATCATCAACTTTGCTTTCGACACCATATTTCCCTACACAACACCATTATACGAATAATTTCAAGCCTTTTAAATATACACAATTACAAGCAATAAACACGCAATACAGATGCATCTCATGGCAATATGCACTAGATATATCAGAGTGAAAAACCAACAATACAGCCCCAATAGAACTTTATATGCATTTCATGTTTGTTCACCAATGGCCCATGACAGAAAAAATACACATTCATTGTACCTTCAACCCTTATCTTTTATCTCCAGAAGTCTTGCTCTTATATTTTCCCATTTCCTTATCTTATATTTTCCAATTTCCTTATGTTATATTTTCTGTCCACAAGCCGTGCTCTTATATTTTCCCACGACCTTCTCTTATATTTTATCTTCATAAGGCTTCCTACAAAAGTTTTTCCCATTTCATACACCTACAAGTGCAAAAAATGGGAAAAACGTTTGACTACAAAGTAACTACGGAGTGAAGTGAAGTGAAGCCTATCGTCGGATTTGACACAAGGGGGTAATAATGACACATTGTGCAGAAAAACATCATTTTATTTGAAAGAAACAATGTAATTCGTAAGCAGTGAACAGTGTGGATATCAAAGATAATTTAATCCAAATTGCCATTATTTAAACCTCAAACTAAATATGTTGTGTATTCCAGGTTGATTCAAACATTGTTACATGTCAATAAATCAACAAGCTGCGTTACGTAACCACAAAAGCATGCTGAGAAATGAGAGGCATCACAAAAAACAGAAATCTAACCTCAGGGAGTCCTGACAACAAAATATTTTATGTAGTCCCATCCGCTATTCTTTACAATATTCTCCAAAAGATCAAGTTATGCTGACTTCTGCTCACTAGAAACCTGCAAATTAGTTTCTACAATTAGATATGAAACACTAGTTACATCCAATATTGTTTGAACAAATAAGTGACTGATAAACCAAAGGTCTAACACGAAAATGCTTCCCGAATGAGAAGGGAAATGGGAAGGAGAAGCTATTTCAGTATAGGCTCTTCAAATCCATTTAAAAGATAGCACAAGCAACACATCTCCAGGTACTGTAACTTCTAAACTAGCCCATTGTGCACCAAAAACTAATATACATCCCCGCATATGGTTGTTTGCCCTTTGTTTACACATTCAATATTCATCCCCAAACTGAAATTCCAAATAATCACAACAGCATATGAAAAACAAAGATAACTTATCCATATCCAATATGCAAGCCCTAAACTTATCAATGACATGTTTGTTTCACTGCCGTAAATACAATGAATCATCGGAATCACAACATTTCAGACCTAAACCAATTTTAGTGAAACCCCTAAACCCTATACCCATTTCAGAGAACTCACTAAACCAATTTCAGAGAAAGCCCTAAACCAATTTCAAACAAACCCATAAAAGATTTTCATACAAACCCATAAACCCTAAGCCGTAAGAAAATGCCGATGAACAGGACCTGGTTCAGGTAATCGATGGCATTGATCTTCAATTAACGGATTCGGCTGGAGAGGAAGAGAGAAGAGAGAGTGAGACCTCAGCGACCAGAGATTGAGAGCGTGAGAGCTCAGCCACGAGCGACGACAGAGTGAGAGCTCAGTGACCGAGAGAGTGGAGACTGTGAGAGACGGAGCCAAAGAGAGAGCTGATTCGCGAGAGGTGATTTTCAGAAAAAGTGTTAGCTGAGCAATAAGTGTACAATAATTTTATATTTATAGGTGTTAGTTGTAAAAAAATTTGGGGGGTATTTTTAATTGAGATTATAAAATGGGGGGTATATACCGCTATTTCCCTTGATTTTAATTAACTTTAAAAATAAAGAATTTTTTAATATTATTTGTCCTATATTGGTCTCTTTCTAACTGCTGTTTGGTTATGAGGTGGGTCCCACGACTTGCCACGTCAGCATTTATCGTCTGACTTTGACGGTCAATGTAACGGCGGGTGTAAATTGGTAATACTTTGAAATGTCAAGTATGAAATTGATTGAATTGAATCATTTGGCCCGTTTCGATACTGACACTAAACCTACATGACTAAAGTGTAGTTAATCCTATATTATATTCATCCCGTATTTCCCAGAAGGCAAACCATTTTTATTATTATTTTAATACAAGGTAAGACCATCTCCAGCCATAGGCGATAAGTAAGGACCAAGGTCTAAAATATCGGCCATAGGCGATAAGTAAGGACCAAGGTCTAAAATATTGGTATTATCGAAATATTTGAAGTTCAAAAACACGGAAATATTGATGGAAATATTGGAATATTATCGATATTGGTAAAAATTGAATAAAAACCACGGAAATTGTAAGAAAAACTTGGAAATTTTTATTGAAACTTTGCAGGATGTTTATTTAGTCAATTATCTATTACTTTATCACAAAAAATTGGAAGGAAATGCATTGCATAATGAATTTAACTGATTTAAGTTGATTATATAGCGAGATGGCAAACACTGTAAGTGTAGAAAATATGTAGTAATTAATTAAAGAAGATTAAACACACCATAATCATTTATATATAATGAATTACTAAAATATTTTACACTTTATACATTGCATTGTAAGATACACAAGTGACTTAGTACCACATAGAAAAAATTCCTATTAAAATTAAAACTTAGTATAACATATAATGAACAATATTAAAACTCAATAGTGAATAATAATACAGCTCAATATTAAAAGAAAAGAAAACGTATGTTAAATACTTTGAGCAACAATATTATAAACCAATTTTAAGAAAAGGATATTCAAATCTTACACCTACATCAATTTTGTTATAACACATTTGAAAAATAAATTAGAATACAACAATATTGTTTTTACTTTACTTTATTTAAAAAATAAAAAATAAAAGCAAATGGGTGAAAACTCGAATCATCTTGAAATTGTCATTTGATTTTACTCCTTACCTGCTTAATGGGAGGATATATATTTCACATGAAAGAATTGCCAAAAAAGGAGGACACGTTACACGTATATATAATTGTCTTTTTGCTCGTGCTTGTGCCACATGGCTTGGACTCTGACAAAACTAGAAGCAACGAGCAATTGTTAGGCGGTGGTGGGATATTTTGGTTTTGATTCAGGCTTTGGTTAAATCAATATTATTGTTTTATTTTATTTTTAAAAGAGGAAGTGTGAGACTGCTTGCAGCAGATCCCGCACAAATTTTTTTTTTTCCTGTAACCTCACATGCGACTCTCTCTCTCTTTCACTCAGGCTTACATTTTTCTTTCGTTTTTGACCTAAGAGGCTGCGGCGCCTCTCTCTCTCGACCCGCCTCCCTCAGATTAGATCTTCTTTTTTCTTTATTTTTGGTCTGAACCCTAGATTAGATCTTCAATCCTCGCATAGCACCACAACCATCTGTCTTCTGTTTTCTCTACTTCGATCCTCTCACTCTCAGTTCGATCAGCCACCGCGCCTCTCTCTTTCGCCGACCACCGCGAGCCAGATTCGGTTTCTCCTCCAAAGCCCCAACGACGCCAACTCTAACTCTGTGCTCAGAGAGCTCTCTCAACCATCGCGAGAATATCGATATTATCGATAATCTCAATAATATCGAGATATTATAACCGTTTTGTGTTGATGTTGCTCGATAATATCGGGATCGATATGTCGGAGATATTTTCGGTGACAATTTCGATATTTGGACGAAAAATGCTTGGTTTGTTCCCAGATTATCGGCTTCCAAAAAAAAACAAAATTATCGCCGATATTTTGGCGATAATGTCGATTTTTTACACTGGTAAGGACTAAAATATTGATAATATCAATGAAATATTGAGGATATTATTGTTTTTTCGGGTATATGATATTTTGGAAGATATCCATACACATATTGTATAAGTATCGATAATATCGAAAAATATCAACGTCGATAATTTCTCTCACACTTCAACAACATTTGACCAAAATATCGCTATAATATCGTTATAATATCGATAATAGCAATAATATCGAGATGATGAAGACCAAGGGCGAAACCACAGCCTATAGCCCAGGAAGTTTTGAAGAAAAACTAGTAATAAACCACAAGTGTCATGCCTTTTGGTTTTTTCCTTTGCAAAATCTATTGCCTTTTGTTTTGTTTTTTCTCAAAGTCTGCTGTCTTTTTTTCTTTATTTGCTGCCTGTAGCAAAAGATTTTTAAGAAGGAAAAAAAACTTATATGGCTCACCATCAACTACAACACATTAGAGACATTATTTTTTCAAATTTACTTGCATTCTCTTTCAAGAATGGAACGGAACAGTACGTTAACCTAATTATATTGTTCTTGTGTTTACAACTAATATATATATGTGAAACATAATTATTTATATTTTTGCACTTGGCATTTTAAAAGTTTATTCCGTTGATGCCAAGAAATTTTAACGTATTCAAACTGCAAAGGTAAAAATATCATTAAATTTTAACTAGCCCACCCACCAAAAAATTCTTGGTTCCGCCCTTGATGAAGACAGTGAAAAGTTTGAAAAGTTATTTACGCTAACACCCACTGAGGTTTCTTGTGTTTTCATAAAACCCCCCTCAGGTCTCAAAAATTACACTAACACCCCCTAAGGTTTTAGTTTGTTTTCACAAAACCCCTTTTTGTTGATTGTTTGTCCAAAAATTAATGATTTTATTGAAAAAAAAACTTATACAAATTTCAAAATTAACATCAATGAAGTATATGCAATCTAATCTCAAAGGTCAACTTTGTCAATTGGAGAATTGTTTTTATATAAAATCATCAAAAATCTTTAGATGAAAATCAATGAAAAGGAGTTTTGTGAAAACAATTTAAAACATCAAGGGGTGTTCTTGTAATTTTCCAAGAGTGCTGCTATTTCCACCCCTCTGTCCTATTTCCCCACCCACCTTATCTTCCCACCCACCATATAAATTTGAAAAAACACAATATTATCTTTCCACCCACCATTATTCCTAAAATACCCTTTCATCATTGATGAACTAAATGAAACCCACCACTCTAGTGCTAGCCCCGCAATCCCATCCCCAGGTCTCCACCATCATTGACTACAAATGTAAATATAAAAACCAATACCGAAATTGAAAATGACTTTCATAATCACTCTACAGTGAGAGACATGAAAGATGAACATTAAAATGAGTGAGAGCCAAGCCCCAGTATCTTCACTCAGCAATCACGTCTTATCTTGTCTTGTGAATTATTAGCAAAATCAATATTGCATCCTTGGAAACTTTTCTTCTGATTGGCCTTGAGTTTGTTGGTTTTGTCCCTATCTTCTTTGAGGTCTCAGCTCGTGAGCTAGCTGAAAATACTATTCCACCTATTCATGAGTTTCTCCCTTTGTTAACAAAAAACATATAGAGATGGGATGTTTGGGGAAGAGGATGAGGGCTGTTAGGGATGGGTTCATTCGAAGAGAGAGATGGGAGGAGAGAGAAAGAAAGAGATGGATTTATGGGAGAAATCATTTCAATGTCAAATATTAAATATTAAATATTAAATATTTTTTCCTTTAAGTCCTTAGAAGTCATTTTACAAAGGAGTAAATTTGTCTTAAATTTTTTGAAGATAAGGTGAATGGGGAAATAAGACAATGGGGTGGAAATAGCGGCACTCTTTTCAAAACATCAAGGAGTTTTGTGAAAAAGTTGAAAACCTCAAGGGGTGTTAGTTTTTGTTAGCTCGCTATATAATCAACTTAAATAAGTTAAACCCATCATACAATGCATTTCCTTCCCATTTTTTTATGTTAAAGTAATAGATAATTGACTAAATAAACATCCTTTCCATCACCCAATGGAAAACTGGCCTTCCTTTTCAATATATATAATTAAATCGCTCCCTCTCTCTCTCTCTCTCTCTCTCTCTCTCTCTCTCTCTCTCTCTCTCTCTCTCTCTCTCTCTCTCTCTCTCTCTCTCTCTCTCTCTCTCTCTCTCTCTCTCTCTCTCTCTCACTTGTAGCTTTGACTTGGCATCCTTCATTTCCTTTCCTTTGTTTCCCTTCTTAGTTCAACTCTGTAAGTGCCAACAATTAATTGAATATTATATTATATTATACAATTGCATCTTTTTTTAGGTAGGTGGTGAAGAAAGAAAGAATCACTTTGTGTTGGGGCATTCGTACCAAAGTTTCAAGAAAAATTTTCAAGTTTTTCTTATAATTTCTGTGGTTTTTATTCAATTTATCAATATTGATAATTTTCCGATATGTCAATCGAAATATTTGTGTTTTTGGACTATCAATATTTTAGACATTGGCCATAAGCCAAATATAGCACTAAAATAATGCAAAATCCATCTACATCCATGGGCTAGCCCTCCAACCAGGCTACTTGCAGCCTAGCTATAGCCTATGCCAAACTTTTTTGTGGGCGTGAGCACGGAACATCTCATGCAATTTCATATCCAAAGGCTAATATTAAAGGTGCGCTGACGTTAGTGATGACATCAGCTAGCCGTTAGTTTTCTTTTCCTCTTAACCTTTTTAAATGTATTAAAATTTGTTTTGTCCCACTCCACATTGTATTTCACTAATCCAAATGGTCTATGTTTTAGATAATCATTCAAAGATCATCTCTACAAAAAATCACTTGAATCCGATATCTGTTTGACCACTCAATTGTGTTATTGAAATTTTAGTACTTTCTTGAAGAACTGTGTTCATTGATTTTGTAGGATACAATTGAATGTTGAAACGGTTTTCGATTTGTCTAATTTTTTTGCAAGGATGATCTATGAATGTAGACTTAAAAATTAGATGGTTTGGATTGTTGGAAAAAATTTCGTAGGGTACCCTAAATGGTGTTCCTCAAATAGAAGGGGACTGTATATATATTGGATTTAAAACATTATGCCTTTTATTTTTATTTTTTTTTCTCTTTTTACATTTTAAATGTATATAAAATTCTAAAATATAGCCCTGCATGGCTGGAGATGGAAAAATTTAGCCCTACACTATTCTTTAAAAAATTAATATTTTGGAGGGCTAAATTTATAGCCATAACTATATTTAACCCTATGACTGGAGAAGGCCAATTCCTAAATTATAGCCCTAAATCATGATCGGCTCTTAATTGTATATCATTATATACCCTTCTAGCTTATGATTTCGTTATGTTTTTTAGTTAAACTTGTGCTTTTAATCTCTTTTGTGTTTATAATTCAGTTCATTGAGCCTAAAGCAGCAATGGTGGCTTTGGATAGGAAAAGATGTAAAATTATGCAAAAATGTGCAGACTGAGTTAGTAATTCGTTTCGGCTTTAACATCTTCATCTGACCTTGGATTGGCCCAAATGGCATGTAGTTGGAAAGATGACATTCTGAACTTCAAGATGGATGGCTCAATGTCATCAGTTGCTTAAGGGAAGCCCATGAAGTTACTAGTCATGCTGAGCTAAGGATGAGCTAATTGTTGCTTGGTCATGATGAGCTATGCATGAGCTATGGTTTCTGGTGGGATTTGTTGGTGAAGTGCAGCAACAAAATAAGAAAAGAAATTGATTTTCTATTGCATTGGTGTGTTTGGTAAGATTAGTGAAGTGAGTGTTGTTGGTGAATGCATAAATTAATTCAGAATTCTCCTTTCATTCTCCCTATAAATACCACATCCATCCCATACCAAAAGAAGACACACATTGTGGGATTCACACTCCCACAATTCATCCATCCTCCACACTCCCATCATTTCTTAAACACATTTAGAAATCACCCTCAAACACTCCCACAACCCTAAACAATCCAGCAATCAACCCAAAGCTTTAAACAGCCCCAAATAACCAAAACTGTCCCAGCAAGCCTTTTCTCCATTTCCCTATGAATTTCCTCTTTCTCAGCCATCACCACTCACCCAAACTCATCCCAAATCACCTCCTTAACCTTCATACATCCTTCTAAATGTAGGGAAGCTCTTGGAGAAGCATTCGACATTGAGAAGCTCTTGGAGAAGCATTGGACACCACAAGAACTTCAAAAAAGGGTTTTTCTACTCTGATTGCATTCATTATGTTTTCTCATTTCTATTTAAGTTTCTTTCTCATTATTAGTAGCTAAATCTATAACTAGGGCTTCGATGTAATCTAACATGAATATTCAGGGTTTATAAATTTCAAGTTTCAAGTTTGATTCATGATTCATGTTCTTATTCATTATGCCTACTTGCTTATATGCTAATCGGAATGCCTGGCTACCATTCAGATTTGTATATCTTGGTTGGAATTAAGAGTAGACACCATATGCTTTAATTCCAATTGAACTATGAATAGGAAGAGTATGTATGGACATTCGACAACAGGGATTAGATACATACATGGTTGTTTAAAACATTCTTCTATGCTTAATGGATTTCTAATGCTTAATTTAGGTTCGAACAACAAGGATCTAATTAGGGAATTAGGAATACAAGGTTAGGACCAGACATCATGGCTTAATCATACTTTAGTTAGAATCGATCTTTGAATTTGAATTAGATTTGTCACTTGAATCCTTATAACATAGAATTGAATTGTTATGGTGAATCAAATGCCCTAGTCTCCAAATCTGTTTTTCAACCTTTAAAATCACCCTTTGTTGCATTTACTTACTTTGCCTTTGTTTGCAATTTCATTTTGCTTCATTTGTTTTGACAATCACAATCACTCTCACTTTAAATTCTGCTTTAGACTTAACTTCCTACTTTCTTGAATTCGGTAATCTAAGTACATAATTGAGTTTAACTTCTCAGTCCTCATGGGTACGACCACGTACTTGTCTTGCAGTACTACTAATTGGCTCGTACAATTGCGAGTTAACATAACAACAAATCCTCAAAAATCATCTCCAAGTGAGGGTTACACAAAGGGCTACAAAAAAAAGGGAGGGCAACACAAATGGCCAATTCCTAAATTGAGGGCCACATGTGGGCCTTTGGCCAGCCTAGGCTAAATATTTGGATGGGGCCTAGCTGACGTCACCTAGCCGTTAGATGACATCAACCATCTTTTTTTTAAATTTTTTAATTTTTTATAATCCGAATTTTTTTTTGGGTATAAATACCTACCTCATTCTTACATAATTTCTCTCAACATCTTTATCATTTTACATATTATCCTTCCTCAATTTCATCATTTTACATAATTTCTCACAATCTCTTCATTCTTTTACAAACTATCCTCCATCTTTTTCTATTTAAATCAAATTTTAAGTTGTTTTTAAAACAAGACAAAGACTTGAACATGACAATGTATTGTCAATTATTATTAGTTACAAACACCAAAGTTATTTTTAAAACAAGAAGAAAACTTGAACATGACAATGTTGTTTGTGCCTAATAAATCACGACCATGAATCGACCAAAGGAGCCCCTTTTCTCGGCCCTAGTACTTGCTCGTGAGACTAAAACGTGGCGTTTTGCCAAGATGCTTGGCCCTCTTGAAAACAAAAGAAAAATTGCTAAGGCATGATCATCTCGGCCTCGATTGTAGGCCGAGACCGAGGCCGAACAAAATCACGGCCAAAGGTATTGAAAGTCAAATCATCACGTGATAGCAGGGTCCCATGCTTCATTTAATGAAGTAATGCCTCTGTTTATTGCAGCAAACCCACTGGCCACAAATAAGCATTTAATGCACGAGGAAAGGTGGGAAGTGATTGAAGTCAGGATTTGGTGATAGGAATCAGAATGATTAGCAGACATTCTCACAAGAATTCTTCAGCTTGAGAGATTGGGTGACTAACTATCAAAGCAATAAATGCGTCCCTGTTGTTAATATTATGTTAACTCGCAATTGTACGGGGCAATTAGTAGTATAGCAAGACAAGTACGAGGTCGTACCCACGAAGACTGAGAAGTTCAAATTAGTTATGTACGTAGATTACCGAATTCAAGAAGTTAGGAAGTTAAGTCTAAAACATAAATTAAAGTGAGAGTGATTGTGATTGTGAAAGGAAGTGAGCAAACTGAAATTGCAAATGAAAGCAAATAAACAAGTGTAACAAAGAGTGATTTTGAAGGGTTGGAAAACGGATTTGGAGACTAGGGCATTCGATTCACCATAACAATTCAATTATGGGTTATAAGGAGTCAAGTGACAAGTCTAATTCAGATTCAAAGATTGATTCTAGCTAAAGTATGATTAGGCCATGGTGTTTGGTCATAACCTTGTGTTCCTAATTCCCTAATTTGATCATTTGTTGTCTAACCTAATGTTGAGCTTATTCTTAACAACTAAAATAAGTTATTAAAAACAGCAACTTTAATTCTCGCAAGTGCACGAACCGTTTATAGTATAGCTTATGTAAATACGAGAATGGTAACGTGGTTGCAAGTTAAACTACTTAGAATGCTGGGAAAACAGAAACAAAGAAACACACTAACTAACAATGGCAAGGTCTAGGACAGAATCCTAGCACCACACACGCACTCGAAATGGAGGGTTTTGTTGTTGAAGTGAAAACAAGAGAATGAAATGGAATTGCTGGACAGTAAACAATAGCAGCAATCAACAAGTTGTGAAACAATGATTGAGAAGTGTTAGAGCCTTGGAATCCACCACTAGTTTTCCTATCCAAGTTATGAATGCATAGAAAGTGACTCAAGCTTCATCAACAATAGATTATCGCATACAAGCCTATGGTATCTAGGTGCAGGATGCATGATTCTCCTAAGGCATGTAATTGTGCATGGTATCTACACAACACGTGATCTCTAATATGCAACCTAAGCATGGTATCTTCTTAGAATAAAGCATACAAGAGTCATTAAGTTCCCTGAGAATATGATAATCACACAAGTCCTAGAACATGGTATCTCTCCTAGCCAACCTATGGTCATTAACCCCTTGAATGATTCTTAGGCCATTCATGTGTTGCTTGTGAAAGGAGAGTAGAATTGGTGAATCTAAACCCCTTCCCAACCTGTGCTAGATGCATAAAATCCTAGTTAGCTACTCCAAGAAAACATACATCAAGCACATAATAAACTGGAGATTAACAACTTGGCAATGAAAGCAAAGAAATCACTTAACTATGAAATCATCCATAACATTGAATATTCATGACTAGGGCTTCATCCTAAGCCCTAACTAAATGGATTAGTTAAACATAACTATGAATACAGAAAATAAGAAATACATAGATAGAATAAAGAGAATAGAAGAACTAGTTGGTGGCAGCAACTCCCAGGACAGCTCCAAGCTCTCCCTCCTTTGCAGCTCAGCTCTCTTCTCTCTTTGTGGTGAATCTGAATGTGTGTGTGAGAGTAATGGATGGAGTGAATGTGTGTGTCTCTGAATCTTTATGTGAATGAGCTGCAACTCTCTATTTATAGACTTCAAATTCGTCCTCCCAATGGCTGGTGTAAACAGCCCACCATAAATCCTGGAAACTGCTCCCTGATTTGTGCAAACATGTTTCCCCATAATTAAGCATGCCATGTTTTGCTCCTTGGGACTTCCAATGCTGAAATGCCTCCCTAATTTGCTCAACATGTTAGGTCTAAAGTCAGATACAGCTCAGTTGAGGCACAAGGCTCAAAGGGAGTGTGGAACACAAGGCACAATAGCTGGCAGCTGCATATTAAAATCCTCCTGAGTATGCTTCAGTGTTTGATGGGCTAAGGACTCCAGTTATGTTCAATTGGGCTGCAGTTTGGATATGTTCTACTAGACACCAATCTGAACAACTTCTATGAAGGACGTCTCCTCATCAAAGTTGTGTAGAGGGCTGAAATGAGGCCTGCAAGATGACCCACGAAATTGGACTGACAAGGACCGTGACCCAAATTGGGTTTGTCTTTAAGCTTATATTCCTCTTGTGCCAATAAGCCCTTAACATGCATGGATTGTATCAAATGTGATCTCTTGCTGCCTTAACCTACAAAACACACAAACATAGGTAAGTGACTCGAAATAAAGAGAAACTAAACAAAATCACCAAGTAAAAAAGGCATGCAAATGTGTGAAATTATGAACTTATCACCTAAAATTAAGCATTAGGAACCCATTAAGCATAGAAGAACAATTTAAACAACCAAGCATGTATCTAATCCCTGTTGTCGAATGTCCATACATACTCTTCTTATTCATAGTTCAGTTTCGAATTAAAGCATGGTGTCTACTCTTAATTCAAACCAAGATAGTTAACAAACAAGTTCTAATGATGATCAATCATTCAAACAAGCATGTTAACTTATAAGCATAATGAATAAGAACATGAATCATGAATCAAACTTGAAACTCCAAACTTATAAACCCAGAATATTCATGTTAGGTTACATCGAAACCCTAGTTATGGATTTAGCTACTCATAATGGAAAAGAAACTAAAACAGAAATGGGAAAACATAATGAATGCCATAAGAGTAGAAAAACCCTTTTCTGAAGATCTTGTGGTGTCCAGTGCTTCTTCAAGAGCTTCTCCATGTCTAGAAGGATGTATGAAGGATTTGGAGGTGATTTGGGATGAGTTTGGGTGAGTGGTGATGGTTGAGAAAAAGGAAATTCGTAGGGAAATGGAAGGGAGTTTTCTGAGCTGTTTTGGTGATTTTGGGCAGTTTAGAGTATTGGGTTGATTGCTGGAGTGTTTGGGGTTGTGGGAATGTATGAGGATGATTTTTGGATGTGTTGACGGAATGATGGAAGTGTGGAGGATGGCTGAAGTGAATTTTGTAGCTTGAAGACTTCTCTATTTATAGGGCTAAGAGAGAGGAACATCATGATGAAATCCAACACCACCATTCCTCTTTTAATACAACCCATAACTCCCACTTTATCTTGTCTATGTTAGTGTGGTTGGAATCAATCCCATCCCATACTTCTTTTGCTGCAGCTCAAGCTTTCTTCACATGGGTGTTCAAAGGTGTTCAATTGTGGCTGCCTTTTGCTGCCAACCCATGTGGGTTTTCTTTTGGTTGCTGGAAATAAAAGATATTTCTGAACCAGGCTTGGTGTAGGAAGGCCTGAGGTTTCAATATGTATCCAATGGGGCTCAAATTTGGATATGTCATAATAGACACTCATTGGAACAACTTGTATGAAGAATGTATTCCCATATGAGCAGCACAAGTGTATGTTTTCGGCCTTTCAAATTGACTGCCGAAAATAGACTGGAATGTATGGTGTGCATTTTGATGGGCTCACGGATTGGGCTTGACTTCATCAATTGATATGTTTTAGCAGTCCATCTTGCAGTTCAGAATCTCTTCTTTCCAACCACATATACATTGGGCCAATACAAGTTGGAATGAGGAAGTTAAGGCCGAAATAAAATGCTAACTCAGTCTGCTCGTTTTTGCACCATTTTGCATCTTTTCTTATCAAAAGCCACCATTGCTACCTAAGGCCCAATGATAAACAGAAAATGGATTAAAAGCACAAGTTTAACTCAATAACATAACCAAATCATAAGCTAGAGGGGTACAAAATGATATACAATTTTGAACTGATCAAATACCCACATACCTAGATTTTGCTAGTCCTCGAGCAAAACAACACAAAACAAAGTTTAAAAACAAAACAAGAAGTTAACTAAACCACTTCCGCAGGTAACTCGATTGCATTGAGCATATGCAACAAGCCTTTAAACCTCTAGGCATCCCTAGTAGGAGGAGTTGTGTCTCCTGAGGGTTTAACAGAAACGATACCCACAAACGCTTTACTAACTTTACAAAACAAAGTGGTTAGTAAAACTTGAAATCAACTAATGAAAACAAAAGAAAACTTTAGTCATACCTCCAACACCATAGAGTTGCCTAGATAGGTGATTAATCAGCGTGTAATGTGGAAGGTATAGATCAAAGGCACACGGTTTCAAAGCAAGCATACTCAAGCCTTGAAGAAAGAACATGCTTCAACTCTAATTCTCACATATAGCACTCAATCACTCAGAACCTATGGTTTTATTCTCTCAAACAATCTTAAGTGAATATATGAAATAGAAGCACAATATTTGGTTAGATCTCAAGAAGGGAATCAAATACTAAGAGTAGAGATACACGCATACATACCAGCACCCATGAATACATCCTCAAAGATCAGCTAGGTCTTTCACAAGGTTGTAATGAAAGGCTAAGGTTATGGGAAATGGAAGAATTGGAAGGAAAAACAAGTAACTTAAGAACATACCAAGGTTGCATTCTTCATTGATCTGCAAGGTATCATTGATTAGAATGGCATGACTGCAAACATCAGAGCATCCGCTGCATAGACCTTATTCTGTTTGTTTGTTTGTTTTTTTTTTTTTTTTTTTTTTACACTTAGATCATATCGAAACACTTTCATCTTTGCTGATTTGATCTGCAACTTCATTAACTTCATTGCACAGATTCACACCAATTTTTATTTAGGTACATAGCAGCAACTTCCTTGCTTCAAACTTTATCTTGGCACACCTTGGTATATTTCTAAGCTATAGGGTATGGCTACAATAAGTCAAGTATCTCAAATTGAGATACAAAGGTAGGGAAATGATGAGGGTGATAGAAGAAAAGGCTTTAAGTGTTTGGCTTCAAGAGGGCTGATGGAACACACATATAGGTAGGGTGAAAAGAAAGCACACAGAAAAGTTATACACACATAGCCTAGCATCACTTCAATGAGTTCATTCATGAATGAAAGCAAGCACATGATATCTGCAAAAGAGAATCATCCTTAGTATTCAATCAAAATGGAATAATGAGATCATTAGAGTGAATTGAAGCAAACAAGCAGAGATGAGGAATAGAACACTTTAAACCCTCTCAAGAAAGCAATTGGGCTTGATATAGCTCACTAGAGTAGTCTCCACTATTCTCCATCAAGAATTTGAGCAAGGTACTTTAGCCACCAGAATTCTAAGAGCCAAAGCTTTTGTGAAGTGCAAAATTTTGATATGAAAACCTCAATGGCAGCTCCATAGCATTGATTGTATGACATTCTAAAAAAAAAAAATAGTGGCAAAAGAACAAAAATTGAAAACACAAATGAACGAAAACTGAAAATTGAAAACCTTTAATACCCCCAGACCTGAATTGAACATTGTCCTCAATGTTAAAGCAAAGTAAAGATGATTGAGAACATGCAAAAGATAAGGGGAAAAGTTAAGAAGAAGGTTAAGAGAAACTCTCCCTTGATGCAATTAGGTCGACCGCTACCAAGCACCTCTCTTCTTGAACACATGGGTTGCCTCCCAAGAAGCGCCTTAGTTAATGTCTTGGCAAGACATTATGTAATCAGCTAAGTTGATGGTACAAAGGGAAGTTGATCCACCACATGGCCTGCTTGAATGCCCGCTGAAATTCCCTCATAGAATGGCTTTAAACGTTGTCCATTTACTTTGAAAGTTGAGCCATCTTTAGGGTTTTGAATTTCCATAGCTCCATAGGGAGAAACATTGACCACGGTGAATGGCCCAAGCCACCTAGACTTCAATTTTCCTGGAAAGAGATGCAAACGTGAGTTAAACAAAAGAACTGACATACCTTTGGAGAACTCTTTCCGTTGAATGTTTCTGTCATGGTAACTCTTGGTTCGTTCTTTGTAAAGCTTTGCATTCTCATAAGACTCATGTCTAATTTCTTCCAATTCATTGAGCTGAACCTTTCTAACATGGCCAGCCTTGTCCAGATCAAAATTCAACTTCTTGATGGCCCAAAAAGCATTGTGTTCAAGCTGCATTGGCAGGTGGCATGCTTTCCCAAACACAAGACGATAAGGGCTTATTCCGATGGGAGTCTTATATGCAGTCCTATAAGCCCATAATGCATCATTGAGCTTGACAGCCCAATCTTTTCTTGTATTGTTCACCACCTTCTCCAGGATGTGCTTAATTTCTCTATGGCTTATTTCCACTTGGCCAAAAGTTTGAGGATGATATGGTATAGAGACTCGATGGGTGATGTTGTACTTTTTCATGAGTGCTTCGAATGGCTTGTTACAGAAGTGGCTGCCTCCATCGCTAATGACAGCCCTTGGAGTACCAAACCTTGTGAAAATATTATCCTTCAAGAATTTTAGTACCACCTTATGATAATTGGTTTTGGTGGCTATGGCTTCCACCCATTTTGACACATAATCAACAGCAAAAAGTATGTAAGTATAACCAAATGAAGATGGAAATGGTCCAATGAAATCAATACCCCACACATCGAAGAGCTCCACAACAAGTATGTTATTCAATGGCATTTAGTTCCTCCGACTTATGTTCCCCATCCTTTGGCACCTATCACACTTAACACAAAAATTAAACGCATCTTTGAATAGAGTGGGCCAAAAGAAACCAGATTGCAGAATTTTAAGTGCTGTTTTCTTAGCTCCAAAGTGACCTCCACAAGCCAATTCGTGGCTATGCCTAAGTATGCTTTCCTGCTCTTCTTCTGGAACACATCTTCTAATGAGTTGATCTGGGCAATGCTTGAATAAGAAAGGCTCATCCCAGACATAATGTTTCACCATGGAAAATAACTTCTTCTTGTCCTGAGAAGTTAGATCATTTCTAAGAACACCGCAAGCAAGATAATTAACAAAATCAGCATACCATGGCTCTTTGACTTGGGCAGCATATAGTTGTTCATCAGGGAAAGTCTCATTCAAGGGTAGCACAACTGCTCCTTTTTCTTCAACCACAATTCTGCTCAAATGATCAGCTACCACATTCTCACATCCCTTCTTATCTCAAATCTCCAAATCGAATTCTTGCAGCAAGAGAATCCATCTAATCAAGCGTGGTTTGGCATCCTTCTTAGTTAAGGCCGAAATAAAATGCTAACTCAGTTCTGCTCGTTTTTGCACCATTTTGCATCTTTTCTTATCCAAAGCCACCATTGCTACCTAAGGCCCAATGAACTGAATGATAAACAGAAAAGGGATTAAAAGCACAAGTTTAACTCAATAACATAACCAAATCATAAGCTAGAGGGGTACAAAATGATATACAATTATGAACTCGATCAGTCCCCCACGACCAAAGCGCAGAACCCACGATACAGGGCGACGGCCGAATTCACCAAGATTTATGGGGTCACACCACCATACTTCACGATCCCAAATGTCGATTGGACTGCCCACTTGCTCTAATCAGACTCCACTATGCAGGATTTCAGCTTCAATTACTCCTCCAGAAACTCCTCCTATAAATACAAGGCTCAAAATACGTTCAAAGGGTTCAAACACCAAACCAAAGCCTCCCACAGAGCAACTTATATTTTCCTGTAATGCACTTTCAATATTTTACTTGCTTTCCTAGGAGTAGTGTTAGTTTGTAAGGAAAATCCGTTCATCAATATATCATACGACCCTTGATTTTCAAGGCACCGGAGCACCATCCCTGTTATTCGCTTATTCACCCCATATATCATACGACCGTCACTCACTGAGCAACGCGCCGGAGCACCGCCCAAAATCCACCATCAACATCACCACTAAACGGCCTTGTAGCTCAGGCCGTGAACCTAACGGCCGAGATCAGTTCCTCTCTCGGCCACAATCGCTTGATTAGAAGTCAAGTCCAAACAGGCCCACCACTTAACCATTTCCATCGAAACCACATCTCGACGCACGGAGACCGTGCTGGCACGCCCGCACAACCGCACCGCATCCAAAAGCAGGAAGCCGCGTGTCAACGCATATCCCTCGGCCCGGAACTCCAGGCCGTGAGATTTGCGCGGTAGACAAATGTATTGTCAAATTATTATTAGTTACAAACACCAAAGTTGTTTTTAAAACAAGACGAGAACTTGAACATGGCAATGTATTATCAATTATTATTAGTTGCAAACACAAAAGACTAGCTAACAATGTCACAAGGCCGCTGATCATTCTCAGTGCTCGTTTGGCCCAAAGATGTGCAACATGATCCTCTTGTAGGTTGTTGTTTGTGGTACGAGAGCGTTTCGACCTATGACGACGCATGTATTCCTCTATGGGGATCCTACCAGTTCTTGGTATGAAATCATCTTCTTTGTACACTGGATTAGGATTGAAGTTGTTATTCATTAGTGTTAGGTGCGCAATCTCTCGTTGTTGGGGTTTGATAACATGATCAACAATAGAGCACCCCACTGAGGTTGTCGGGAAGTTTCCTCACACACCCAAGATGTGGCGGTAGCCGCTATAAGGTCATTTCTGCGCCTCAAGGTATCATCTTCTTAATCCTCCTCCATCAGTTATCGTCTTTGCTCTTCCCATTGGTACTCAAATTCGGAATTGAAAGAGGAACCCCAATTGGATCCATTGCAAAATTGAATTGGAATGACAAATTATACAAATTGAAGAGGGGAATTAGAGAGGAATTAGATGAAGGTGTGAGATATGAAACCCAAAACATCCCCTTTATTGGCATTTGAAGACGAAGATAAGATGTGCCACATGGATAAAAATCCAATCGAAAATATGGAGGGCTAATCATGTACCAACATGTGGTTCTTGAAAATCCTATCTGAAAAATTGTTGGGATTACATCATGATAAGATGTGTCACGTGGAGAAAAAAATATAATTAGAAATCTATAGGGCTAATCATGTGCCCACATGTGGATGACAAAAAACATATCCCAAAATATTTTGCTTTTCTAAAATGTATTTTAAATAGGATATAAATAGTAGTTTAATTAAATTAACTAATAAATTTACATAATATACTAAAACTATTAAAATATTAAATTTAGCCCTTTGTTGCTGGAGAAAGTTAAAATGTAGCCCGCCCCACCTAGAGGCCATCTCCAACAGTGGAGGGTTAAATATAGCCCACCCATAAAATTTAGCCAATCATTTATAGTTTTTTAAGGAATAGTGCTGGGCTATATTTTTACCGTCTCCAACAATGCAGGGTCTAGGGCTATATTTTAGTATATTCTTTAAATATATTGAATAATTTAATTAAAGTACTATTTTGGACCCTATTTAAAATTTATTTTAAAAGAGAAAAATAATTATGGATAGGATTTTTGACATCCACAGAGGATTTTAGAAAAGAAAAATATTTTCTGATATGATAGGATTAATTAAAAACAACAACACCCCACCCAAGAAACTAAAACATCAATTTAAAAACAACATCAATACATTACTTTAAAAACAACAACTGGCCCACCCAAGAAATAATAAAATAAGATATAGCCCACCCAAGAAATAGGCCACATTTGGCCCTTTTGGCATGCTGATTGGGTTTGGTCGAGTGACATGGCACATTTGGCCCACTTGCTGGAGATGGGTTTTGGGTGTTGAAGGGCAATTTAGCCCACCGTTGGAGATGGCCTAACTCATTTACAGTTTTAGTGGGTGTAACCATATTTGTTTTTTCCTCAAATGGAGAGATTTACAATTGGGGTTGTAAAATTCAAGATTTAATTTCAACTGTTGGATTGAATATAGAAGAAGGGATCTCAACCATTCAAATAAAGAGAGAAAATGAGTTGAGAAATTCAAACAAAAGAGATGATTGCATGCCCCCTACATCTCTTCCGAAAAATTTGCTTACCGTACTGACGGTTTGGTTTGATTTAGTTAAATTATTATTTTTTATTTTTTATTCTTCTAATCTAAATTTTAATTCCGAAGTGTTTAGTTAAAAGATCAAGTAACAATATCCCTAATCCGACGGAAATCCGTAATTGAATCGAACTAATGTATGTGATCTATTTTTGGTTATAATATATGTGTATATATAATACACACATACATGTATACATAAGAAGTATATATATATATATATATGCACAAATATATGTTAGAATATAAGACTATAATACTACTATTTTGCATTTGTCATGGTGCCATCTTCTATATACGTTTCAAGTTGAGTACAAGTTGTACAATGTTCTTGCCAACTCTAAGGATCTGATTCTTCACAATAAAAATGGTTAGTTAATGAAAGAGAAATTGATCTACGAAGGCTTTGGTTTGGTTAACTAAAGTAGTGGCAAACTCAGGATTTGAAAGTTAAGAGGGTAGAACTTGCATTAAAAACTAGACGGTACGAGTGAATTTCATTAATAAATATAAAAGATACACCTAGTCAGGGGGAACATAATAAGCCTTACCCTCAAAACAAAACAACACTATTTAAATCTAAAAGTTTACCCTCCGAGGCATAGAAATCTTAAATTCCTCAATTATCGATGCATTATTGATATTATTAGCAAACTCTCTTCCAATGTGGAGAATCATGCAATCAACAAGAATAACATCAACTACGGTGTTTCAAAGTCGATTCTTGATAATTCTCATACATAAAAAAAAATCGTTCTATTGTTGCTGTAGAAACATGAAGAGTCAACACCAACTGAATCAACCCTGTTAATCAAATAGTAGTTTTCTGCCAAAGTTGTTTCACAAATTGTTGAAATAATTGAAGAAGAGTGGTTGTTTCCTTAAAGCAAGGTAGATGATCTATATCATTTTGAAAATACCTCAACTCTATTTCTAAAGATTTCAACTCGTTTGGAAGGAAATCAGCAAGATAGAATTTCTCAGCTAGTTTACATATATGCTCAATATTGAATGACTTGAAGGAATTACGAGGATCCAATGCTGAGCTAACAATAAGAAGTTGAATAATTTGCTCTGGAAATCTGTCATTTAACTACCTCAACATGCAATCTATAACATCATTAAATGCATCAACGCGATAATAATGCTCAACTGTGATAAAATCTTTTTGTTGACAAGAACGATGTGTACCCGTTATATGACTAGCACCCATACTAGGAACATCAACATCATGTAGTTCACAAAATGATACTTGCATATTAGACGATGTAATCCTAGATCACGCTTAAGATAATTGATATTAAAATCATGATCATCATCAACTGTTTGAGAACTAATTATTTCAACTTGAGGCTCAATAATGGGAGACTCAAGAAGATTTTGCTCATCACAAATTGGAGTAGATAAAGGAGCACTAGAAGACATTGAACTAGATGATGACCCATCATTCTTTTTCTTAAAAAAAAATACAACAAATTCTTTGGTTTCTTGGGGTTCCGATTGTGATCCCACATAATAAAAGATAACCTATAAACAATATATAGAAGGACCTTTAATTAAACATACTAACAACAAAATCAAATATCTTATATAGAAAATATGTGAAATTAAATCATAATAAGTAATAGCAAAAGAGTAAAAAATGAAGTATAAAAAATAAGGGACAAAGAAAAAGTTCTGACTTGTGTAAGTGCTCCTCCTAGTTTTCTCCTATATGTAGCAATCTTGAGTGTGAGAACTTTAAAGTTTAAATAAATAAAATTTTTTGTTATCAACAACAGCAAATAAAAAATTCTAAACAAAATTGAATCAAAGATGGAGACAAAAATTATCTAGGAGATGGCGATAAAGTTGAACCTTTGCTGGTGCCCACCAATCAGCTTCCACTCTCCTCTCCACCAATGATTGTCAAGCACACAAAGAAGAAGAGGAAAAATTCGCAAGGACAAGGAGAATCAAATGCAGTGCATCATGGCTGGCTGGAAGGGTTTTCTTTTTCTCTTTTTGGGCTGAGCGGATTATATAGGTTGCTCATCTAATTTTTTATTTTTTATTGGGAAAACTTTAGGTTGGGCAACAGCCCGTCCTACCCTCCATGTAAGTCCACCCCTGAACGTAAGAGCCATCTACCGTTCGAAACTGATCCGTGCTTAGGCCTTCCCCAGTATGTAAGTTGACTTCCTCTTTGTTTGGGCCTTTTTGGTTTCTCTTTCCCCTTTTTCTCATGTGGGCCTCGCATCTTCATATGTAAAATTTAATCAACAATTGCATGCAAACATACATCATCGATGATTAATGCAAATTTACAACCCAATACACACTCCCACTCCGGGGACTTGGAGGTGTAAATGTGATACATCACCTTTACACCTTAGCATTGTAGATACTCTAAGAGAGAGAGTTTCTCACACACACTACAAGGTCTTATAGGGGTTCAAGCATAATTCTATAAGTCAAGACCTTTTTTCCACTAGGCTAGACTCGTTGAATTTTCTTTCTTTTATTGTTGAGAAGGAGTTATTTAATGGTCTGTTTGGTTCAACGTGTAG
This sequence comes from Prunus fruticosa, assembly GCA_018703695.1. Classification (NCBI taxonomy): domain Eukaryota; kingdom Viridiplantae; phylum Streptophyta; class Magnoliopsida; order Rosales; family Rosaceae; genus Prunus; species Prunus fruticosa. The sequence continues at coordinate 14,184 of JAHHUK010000010.1, read as the reverse complement.
AAGTTTGGGTGGTATGAAATTGTATTCCTATGTTTGGTAAGTGCATGAGAAATTTCATACCCTTGTGTCACAAATAGCCTATTTGAGAATCTAGGCCGCACGTAGGAGGGTCCCATTTTCACCAAGCCTGCTCTAGATGGCCCCACTCATTTATTTGCACATGTTGAAATATGTGGGAATATTCCCAAGAGTTGACTTTCGGTAGTGTTTAGATACGTTGCATGTTCTATGATCTTCCCTTGTAATATGCTTCACCGTTAGATTGTTGTAATCCTGGCCATCGGTTCAGGGCTAGGAGTTGTATATAAGGGGGGAGGCCACATTTGGCCAAACCATCTCAGAGTTGTGTAGTTCTCTTAAGAGCAATACAAGTATACTTGCTCCCAAATCTCTTTGTTAGTTTTCTTTGTGTTCTTGTTTCTATTAGGTGTTCGATCCCATTTTGTAGGTTTCATGCTTACTTAGCTTGTTCGAGGTATCGACCAAGTCTAAGGTCGCACAGTGCTAGGTGCTCAAACCTAGTCCAATGAAAATTGGTATCAAAGAGGTTCGATATGCTCAAGGAACATGGATGGTGACAAGACTGCACACCAAGCATGCGATTAACTAATACTTTCGAAATACAGCTATCCAACACTAACCTTAATCGATTAACTAATACTTTCAACATTATATTGTACGCCACATTACATAAGCTAATAGGTCGAAAATGAGCAACCCATTCAGGTGGATTAGTTTTTGGAATTAGGGTAATATAAGTACGATTTAAGAGATCAAGTGAAATATTAGAATGATAGAAACAATTTAAGAGATCATAAAAATTCTCTTTAACCACGTTCCAATTTTTTTGATAAAACAAAGTGGCCATCAGGTCCAGGAGCTTTTAAAGAACCAATTTTCTTAATAGCCAAATCAATCTCTTTATGTTTAAAAGGAGCAATTAACATACTACTTTGTTATGCTGAAATAGCAAGATCAATGACTGATAAAAAATTCCTATTTGTAGTAGTAGACTTAGAGTCGTCTAAAAATCTTTGGGAAAACTCTTGAAGAAATAAATAATGAATTTGAATAGGATTCGTAATCCACATATTACCATCAGAATGAATTCAAAATTTTTTATTTTTTTGTTTACGAATGGTAACAATAGGATGAAAACATTTAGTATTATTATCACCTAACTGTAACCAATTAATATGAGCATGTGGAGCCCAATAAGTTTCTTCTTGCTTACAAAGGCTATTTAATTTTTCGTTGTAAATCATGTTCTTTCCGAAAGGTAGAAACCGACGCTAAATTATTACTTTGTTGTAAGTCTTCTAATTCTTATGGATTTCATTTGAGAAAAAATATTAGGATTAGTAATTTTATTCCATTTAATTAATGCAGAACGTGAATTTCCATTGTTCCCAGAAAAGTTTGAATATGATTATCACGAGAACGGTATAGCCAATTATTCTTAAGGATATCCATAAAAGTTGAGTTATGTAACTATTGTTCCTTAAAACGAAATAAAGGCTTAGAAACCAGTTTGTTATAATCAAGTTTAGAAAACTAAGGGCTACGATATGAATTTGTAATAGGTAAAATATGCAACTTTGAGTGTGGAAAGATACTTTAAAAATCAAAATTGCAGAATGCTCAATCCAACTTAGCCCAGATCGGGTCATTAAAATCTTGATTATTAGTGCAAGTAATAAAATTCCCATTGGAGGGATATTCCAATAAATTGTTAGACAAAATGAAATTATGAAATTGATTAGAGCTATATGATGAAGATGACTATATCCTCCCCATTTCTCATCATGGTTTATAATATCATTAAAATCTCATACTAAAAGAGTAGGAAGACTCCAATTAGCTTGCAAATAATTCCATAATTGATTTTGTAAATATTTATGAGGATAACTGTGGGAACCTAATTAATTCGTAAACCTAGGTCAAATAATTCCTTCCATTTGGGGATTATTTGACCTAATTAGGAATTATTCAATTTAATTGGAGGTTATCCAATTAAATAGAATGTTACCTAATTAGGTTGAGGATTGATTTGATGCCTACGAATATTCTCAATTAATGGAGGAGTTACCTAATTAAATTAGGTATTGATTTGATTGATATCCTGATTAGGGATTTGATTTAAATCAAATAATCAAATCCCTAATTAGTCAAATCTCGCCAAATTGGGGAGGAATAATTCTCTTCCATTTACGGAATTATTCCTCTGAAACCCTAGCTCCCGAGACCTCTATAAAAGGATAGCCACATACAAGGGTTGAGGTACGTCTAAACTCCTACCTGAAACTCTCCAGAAATTATCTCTTGAGAAACCCTAGCCACCTCCTTTCTCTCCCTCTTTTACATAAGGCTCCGAGCCGCCCAGTTTATCCCAAAAATACACATATAACTCCGTACCCTAATTAGCTAATGTTTTCTTTACAAAACTCTTGAACTAATTTAGGCATCGGAGGGTCTTTGGCCAACACCCCCCGGTGTGGTCCTCTTATTGTTATTCGTTTTGCAGGAGAAAGAGAGGCGGAGAAGATGAAGGAATCTTTAGGCGAATATTCCCGTGGGAGGAAATTTGCTCTCACAATAACTGTTGCGTAGATTCAGCTGCACCAAAATGGATTCAGCTGCATCCTCAACTTGTGATACTCGCAAGTGCACGAGCCGTTGGTAGTTTAGCGTATGTAAGTGCGAGGTCGATTCCACAAGGATTGGTGATTGAATAATCCAATTCGGTTTTCCTACACAAAACAAAAATGAAAACAAAAGAAACAAAACAAGAAGAACGAATGTACATTACAAGAAAAATAAATTACAACTTAGAGAACATTAAAGAGAGCATTTGAGGAAGGAAGGAAAGTGTTTGAGAGATTTGGAGAATTTTGGAAGAGAAGGGAAAATGGTGTTGAGAACTTTGTGGATTTTGGAAGAGCATATGTTTGAAAGCTTTAGAGAATTTGATGAAGGAAATGGGAGAAGTGTTTGGGAAGTGTTTGGAGAAGAGAGTGTTGAAGAATTTAGAAGAAGAGAAAGGAAAAGTAGAATGATCTTATTACAACAATTGAGAGCTACAAAGGGAAACTAAGAGAATTTGAGGGAGAGAAGGGAAGGGAGCTCTAGAGAAGTGTTTGAGAGCTCCCCCCCTTGGGGTGTGTTTACAAGCTTAGGAAACCTCACTATTTATAGGCCTAAGGAGGTTGAAAATCTGAATTATACAATTGAATTATGTAAACACACTAACTTCACCTAACACACTACACTTAATTCACCAACTTAACCTAACACACAATTGCATTTGAAAACAATTCCTCTTGTCTTTAGGCTTAGTGTTGCATCATCCACTTCAACATCTTTTGGCTCATTTGGCTGCTGCAAAATTCCACTCAAATATATGTATTGAATATGCTTCACCAAACTTTCCCACAATCAACAACACTTCATCATGCATATGTCATGCATGACAATGCATTGCAGCCAGCTTGTGGGCTCGTTTTGGGCTTGTGGCTCCAGTCTGAAAAATCTGGAAAAATATGGATCTTGAAGCTCTTTGTCGTATCTTTCCAAGCATATGCAGTCCAACTCAAGGAAAAATCGGAAAGGCCTTCAAATGTGATTTTTGGCCCAGTAACGCAGATGCTGCCGAATTTGACCTTAAGTTGCCAAAACATGCATAACTTTCTCTAGAAAACTCGGAATCATGAACCGTAAAATTCTACAGAAACTAAACTTCCGTATCTTCCAATGAGGTATGGTTCATTTTCTGGTTCTTCTTGAGCAAGTACAGTCCAATCCGTGAAGTTGACCGATCTGCAGACACCGTTTTGAGTTAACTTGTCTCCAAAATGCAATTAGTGAGTCCTTAAGCTTATTACACTGAAACAAACACAAAACTTATTAAAAGCACAAGTTTAACTCAAAAACATAACCAAATCATAAATTAAAAGGGTACAAAATGATATGTAAATATGCACCGATCAATAACCATAAAGCCAACAAGCTTGAAATTTTAAATTAGTAAATAGATTAGATTTCATACTTGAAAAAAGAAAACGATCATGAGCATATATAATATCAAAAGACAGAGCAGTTGATACCCAACAAAAATACAGTCCACCTTCCATACCATTTGACTTAATCTCAAAACATTGATCATACCCTAAATTCCTTAGTCTATGTTCCAGAGATAGGAACACCCTTTGTTTAAAAACAAGATACATTTGGCACAAAAGACTAGTACATGTATTTAACATGAGGAAAGAAAGTTGGATAGGACCACCCTCTGCGATTCCATATGATAGCCTTCATGGTTCATCATCCACAGATGCAGTCCCATCAGGGCTATAGAACACTTCACTTTTGTCCATAATTACATATTTGGATCCAGAAGGAGAACCACCAACAGCTTAACAATATAATGTAAAATAGTAATAAGCTAACCAAGCTAGCTTTAAATTCAAAATGGTAGACATAAACATATTGAATTTTACCATGAGAATCAATCCAAGGTCGGTTTTTAGGACTATTTTTACGAACGTTAGAATCACAAACCATAGTAACATGCTCAGATGTCCCCTCTAAATTAGTACACAAACCTAAAAGGGATATTAGAAAAGTAAACCTAACATAGGCAGCAACCATGCAATTCAAAGATACTAAACATATAGAAATAAGGTTAAAAACTAAAAATAAAGTTATACCACTTGGACTAGCATGCAAGGATTCAGTCCACTCATCCATCACTCGAGCATCTTCTTCACCAAGGAGATAAGAATCAAACATTTGAGCCTCATTATGTTCATCATCAGCATTCATACCATGAGCTAGAGCAACAACCCTTCTAGAAAACTCAGATGAAGGTTTGAAACTTTTTCCTAACCTGGTCACACCCACCACTAAACCAGAATTATTTGTATGCATATGAAGAAACTCATTAGTATGAGACACATGTGAATGAGAGTGAGATCTTGTCCTTTGAGCCCAAGGTTGGGATATAGGAGGAGATACACAATGTATTCTAGGAGGAGAATTAAGAGAAGCAGTAGAACCTTGAGCCACCCTCGAAGCATAAATTTTGACTTGTGGAAAAACATAAATAATATGGCATTATTGAAACCAGCAGAATTAACATCAGAACCACTTGTTGTGAATTAATACTAACTCACTTCCCCTTAGGACCTTGTTGTTGATGAACTTTGTGACAAACTCAAAGATGGATGAGTCTTACACACACACAGAAATTTAACAAAATAGAAATGACACAAGTGTTTATAGAGGTTCAGCAAATTGCCTACTTCCTCTTTGGTGATCTCCTTGAGAACTTTCACTAATGAAGATAGGTTACAACTTTGGTTTACAAGGAAGGAAACCCCCTTAGAACACTACCCTCACAATCTGTTTCTCTTTCACCCTTGCTCAACACCTTGACACACTTAGAGAACTCTCTTGCTCTCCCCTTGGTATTTTCTGAACTTACAAGTTTCAGCTTGTTTTCACTCTCTCTACTTTGCACCAACTTATGCACTTAACAACTTAATGTTCTCTTGCTTCCTCTTCCCTCTTATATAAGCCTTTGGACTCCAAGATAAGGTATCATTAAGTTCTGCACGTTCTAGCTTTAGTTGTCCAACTTTAGACACCTGTTATGGCAGCTCACAAAGCAAAATGATCAATGGTTGCTAGCTGCCATCAATCTCTTGAACCAAGAGAGAAATCACTCATTGAAGCAAGTTATCAATTTGCCAAAGAGTTCTCCCAACTTTCCAGCTGCTATGCCACCTTCTAATATCTCAGATTTGATCAGAAATATCCTTGCAAGTCGATAGGAAGTGGTAGCACACCAAGGAAGACTTGAAAACGCGTAGAAACTGAAACAGCATTTTTCCGGCGAACCGTCGCTTTCCACAGATTCGTTTTTAGCTTCAGCATCGCTCGGGCGACCGGTCGCCTCACGCTGGCGAACCGTCCGCTTTCAGATTCATTTTTGCTTCAGGTTTCACTGGGCGACCGGTCGCTCATAAACCTCTGACCGGTCGCTGGTCTTTATTTTCTTTTGTATCTTTTAATTGAGCCATTTTCTCAACAATCTCCACCATGGCGAGCTTAAAACTCCTTGTGGACATCATTGCTTTTCCAGGACATCTTTAATTTCTTGAGAATCGTCGGGATAACTCTCAAGAACTCCACCTCAATCTTTAGCATGAAACAAGATTGAGCAAGTCCAAACAATGCTTGAACTTTGCAGCTGCCGGCTTCGTTGGGCAACCCTGAAGCGTTCTCCGTCGTATGAACCTTCTCTATTACGATGTCTCCATCATTCACCCAATCCCTTACCCGGTGGTATCGGACATCAATGTGTTTAGATCTTCCATGAAATACTTGGTTCTTCACTAGGTAGATTGCACTTTGACTATCACTTTGAATCACCACCAAGTTTTGGGCTATCCCGAATTCCTTTAGCTAATCTTTTCAGCCATATTGCTTCCTTCGAAGCTTCCGTGAGCGCCATATACTCCGCTTCTGTTGTAGACAAGGCACTAACCGATTGTAACACCGCTCTCCAACTAATCGGTCCTCCACCACAAACGAAGACGTATCCAGTGGTGGATCTCCTCTTGTCTAGATCCCCTGCATAATCAGAATCTACATACCCTGACACACATGCTTTACCTTGTTGTTTTTCAAACAATATCCCAAGCCTCCTTGTGCCCTTCAAGTACCTGAGAATCCACTTCGCTGCTGTCCAATGAAGTCTGCCCCGGATTCGCCATGTATCTTGACACCATACTACGGCTTGAGCTAAGTCGGGGCGTGTGCAAACCATTGCATACATGAGACACCCTACCAAGCTTGCATATGGAACTTTGCTCATTTCTTCCTTCTCATCATCCGTAGAAGGACATTCCTGCCGCACTTAATTTGAAATGCTCCGCCAAAGGAGTAGACACGGGCTTGCAATCCATCATATTGAATTTTTCAAGTACTTTGGAAATGTACTTACTTTGTGACAGCCATAGCTTGCCTGCGTTTCTGTCTCTCCTTATCTCCATTCCTAGGATCTTTTGTGCAGAGCCTAGATCCTTCATGTCAAACTCCCTTCCAAGCAATGTCTTCAATTCCTGGATTTTTGACATATCTCTACATGCAATTAGCATGTCATCAACATAAAGAAGTAAAAGGATGAAGTTACCATCCTTAAATGCATGACTTATACACAGCAATTCTGATTCACATCTTCTATATCCAATCTTCATCATGAAAGAATCAAAGCATTTATTCCACTGCCTTGGAGATTGCTTCAGCCCATATAAAGACTTCTTCAACCTCCAAACCAGATTTTCCTTGTTTGCTTCAATGAACCCTTGAGGTTGGCTCATGTAGATGTCTTCTTCTAAGTCTCCATGGAGGAAAGCGGTCTTCACATCCATTTGTTCCACCTCAATGTTCTCTTGGGCTACTATGGGAGAGAAGTAGCCGTATAGAAGTATGTTTCACCACCGGTGAGAAGATTTCATCATAATCAACTCCCTCCTTTTGCAAGTATCCTTTGGCCACCAATCGAGCTTTGAACATGGTGGCTCCCTTCTCATGCATTTTCTTCTTTCTTTCTAAACACCCATTTGCAGCCAATAACCTTGCGATCTTTGGGTTTAGGAACTAACTCCCAACCTGAGTTTTGGTGTAGAGATTCCATCTCTTGCATCATAGCTTCCATCCAACTTTCCCCGCTCCTCATTTTCAATAGCTTCTTGGAACGTGGTTGGTTCTTCTTCACTAGCATTTAGGGCATAGTGAACTGAGTCCGAATCCCATCCAAACCTTTGAGGTGGTTTGATGGTTCTCTTGGGCCTGGACAGAGCTATAGATGATGGCTCCACCACTTCTTGAGCATCTTCTTCTTCTTGAGTTTGTTGTTGATATTGCCCAGCTTCTTCCTCCTCAATGTTAGATTCCTCCTCCTCCTAAACGTCTTCAGTTGGCTGTTCTCTGAAGTCTTCCTTGACACCTTCTTGAGTGGAACTTCAATTGTTGTTTCTCTCCCAACAACATCCTCCTTTGCTTATGAATTCTTGACTTTGTTCATAGGCATGGTCTTTTCATCAAACACAACATCTCTCTTGAGTATCTTCTTGTGGTTCACTGGATCCCATAGTTTGTAGCCCTTCACACCGCTCTCGAAGCCGATGAAAATGCATTCAAGAGACTTAGGCTTCAACTTGGATCTTTCATCACTAGGAATAAGTGCAAATGCACTACATCCAAACACTTTAAGATTAGAAAAATCTATTGACTTATTTGACCATACCTCCTCTGCACATTTGAACTCAAGATTTCTTGAAGGTGATCGGTTAACCAAATAAGCAGCGTGGTCACTGACTCCGCCCAAATGATTCGGGCAATCCTGCATGAATCCTCATACATCTCTCACGCTCCATGAGAGTTCTATTCATCCTTTCCGCAGCTCCATTTTGTTGGGGCGTCTCTTAACGGTAAAGTACCTCTTAATGCCTTCGTTTCTGCAAAACTCAAGGAACTTGTTTTCTTTATATTCACCTCCATTGTCACTCCTTAGGATCTTGATCTTCTTCCGGTTAGGTTCTCCACTTCCGCCTTCCACTCCTTGAATTTGGTGAAGACCTCAGATTTCTCCTTCATGAAGTAGACTCAAACCTTCCTGGAAAAATCATCCAGGAAAGTCACAGAAATAGCGAGCTCCACCCTTTGATTTAACCGGTGATGGCCCCCATACGTCCGTGTGAATATAATCTAGCACCCCTGTGCTTCCTTCCTCTTTGTCTCGCAGCTTGAAAGATATCTTTGATTGCTTTCCCATGGTACAAAATTCAGGACTCCAGCTTCCAGCTTTGAACACCTTTCAACAATTTCCTCTTGTGTAGTTCCTGCATGCCTCTTTCACTCATGTGCCCTAGCCTTAAATGCCAAAGCTGAGATCTCATCCTCTCAGTCCTTGCTTGTGGACACAGCGCTCCACCTGTTATTGTAGTACCACACAATCTATATAGACAATTAGGTTGAACCTCTCCCTTCATAACCACAAGTGAACCTTTTGAGATTATGAGTTTCCCTCCATTAGCCTTAATAGAATAACCATTCTTATCAAGAGTTCCAAGGGAAATAAGATTCTTAATCAACTTTGGAATATGTCTTACCATTCCAAGCGTCCTAACAGTCCCATCATGCATCTTTATCTTGATAGTACCGGTGCCTATGACTCTACAAACCGAGCCATTCCCCATCACAACTTCGCCACCTTCTTCTTTTCTCATATGTGTCAAACCACTCCTTGTTTGAGCACATATGGTATAGCACCGAAATCCAAAATCCAATTGGAAGAGAAACACCTTGAAGAATTAGCATATGTATTAGTATTAACCTTGCCATTAACACATAAAAGCTCACCATCACTTTCAATGACTTCCTCAGGTGTGTTTGCTGCATTCTTCCCTTGTTCTTCTTCTCTTTCCATATGGGGCAATTCCTTTTCCAGTGCTCCTTTGACCCACACTCGAAACAACCTTCTTCGCCTTGGATTTTGATCTTCCTTTGTTGCCTTTCTTGCCTTCACGCCTCTTCACGACCGCCTCTCTTCGATCTTAGCAAATAGACCTTCACCTTGAGAGTTTTTCTCCAGAACGTTGAGTCATCCTATGGTGCGTCATGATGTCTTGCAGGCACAGGCTCAAAATCAGAGTGACCTTCCCGAACATAAGAGTGGTACGGAAGTGTTTGTAGGACGAGGTAAGGATGTTAGCAACATAAGTGCCTTATCCTCCGTACTATAAATAACTTCCATTCTTTGCAAATCAGCAATACATCTATTGAAACTACTTAAATGTTCCATTAGATTACCTTCTTCTACCATCTTCAGATTTAGGAGTTCTTCCTTCAGAAGAGCTTGTTGGACGCGACTTCCCCGCAAACATCTCTTCGAGCTTTTCCCATGTTTGCTTTGCTGTATCCTTCAACACGTTGATGAGCACATCATCGGAGAGGTAGTTTTCGATGGCTCCTCTAGCTAACTCGTGAGTACACTCCACTCCTCATCTTTCATGTCTCCTTTGGCTTCTTTTCCTTGCCAACTAACACAACATGGAGATGTTGTTGTGTAAGAGCTGACCTCATCCTTCGTTGCCAAGAGTGAAGTTCTCCTTCCCTGTGAAAGGCTTTAGCTCCACCTTCATGCTTGCTGCTTGTGGTTGCTTCACATGTTGTGAGACCTACCACTCTCAACTTCTTGTTCACTTGTCATCTTCAACACACTAGCACTCCAAAAGAAGAACTGACCAGCTGCCAAAACACAACTTCTATCCACTTGTTGTGAATTAATACTAACTCACTTCCCCTTAGGACCTTGTTGTTGATGAACTTTGTGACAAACTCAAAGATGGATGAGTCTTACACACACACAGAAATTTAACAAAATAGAAATGACACAAGTGTTTATAGAGGTTCAGCAAATTGTCTACTTCCTCTTTGGTGATCTCCTTGAGAACTTTCACTAATGAAGATAGGTTACAACTTTGGTTTACAAGGAAGGAAACCCCCTTAGAACACTACCCCTACAATCTGTTTCTCTTTCACCCTTGCTCAACACCTTGACACACTTAGAGAACTCTCTTGCTCTCCCCTTGGTATTTTTGAACTTACAAGTTTCAGCTTGTTTTCAACTCTCTCTACTTTGCACCAACTTATGCACTTAACAACTTAATGTTCTCTTGCTTCCTCTTCCCTCTTATATAAGCCTTTGGACTCCAAGATAAGGTATCATTAGTTCTCACGTTCTAGCTTTAGTTGTCCAACTTTAGACACCTGTTATGGCAGCTCACAAAGCAAAATGATCAATGGTTGCTAGCTGCCATCAATCTTTGAACCAAGAGAAAAATCACTCATTGAAGCAAGTTATCAATTTGCCAAAGAGTTCTCCCAACTTTCCAGCTGCTATGCCACCTTCTAATATCTCAGATTTGATCAGAAATATCCTTTGCAAGTCGATAGGAAGTGGTAGCACACCAAGGAAGACTTGAAAACCGTGAAAACTGAAACAGCATTTTCTGGGCGAACGTCGCCGGATCCTGGCGACCGTCGCTTCAGATTCGTTTTTAGGCTTCAAGCATCGTCGTACCCGGGGCCGACCGGTCGCTGAATCCTGGCGACCGTCGCTTTCACAGATTCATTTTTGCTTCAGGATTTCGACTGGGCGACGGTCGCTCATAACTTTGCGACCGGTTCGGTCTTATTTTCTTTTGTATCTTTTAATTGAGCCATTTCTCAACACCACTACCATTTGGTAAAAGCTAGACAATGAGCGCAAGGAGAAAGTTGAGTCCAAGCCATCAAAAGAGATGGCAAAGACGAGGACAATGAGTGCAAGTACAAGTGCTACCTTTGCAACAGATTGATGCATGATTGTCTGAAGAAGAAGAAGCTCATTGCAAGTGATGGCTCGACTTGACTATGAGGATTAGGAGGAGAAACCTGAGGAAAGACTCATGGGGACTATCAAACGTCTTAGGTCAGTACAGCGACATCCAAGACACCAAGGGTTCCATAGAAGGGACTCATGTTCGTGGAAGCAACTCCTCGGTGGCAAGACATCTCGTACATTGATTGATATGAGTACTAGCCACAACTTCATTTCAACAGAGGAAGCTAAGCGGTTAGGGCTCAATGTTTCCAGGGAAGAGTTAATCAAACAGTGAACTCTCAGCCCTTGTGATTTCCAATGAGTAGCTCATGATGTGAAGTTGCAACATAGTTCGTGGACTAACCTCGTTTCGATAGATGACTTCGAATATCATACTTGGGATGGCATATATGGACAAGGTACATCGTGGACAAGTGTCAAACAATACATCAAGGGAAGGAGTCCGAGACATGTTCAACCATATAATCGACCGAGTCCAAGCGTCGACAGACCCCCACAATTGTTAGCTTGTTAACCCGCTCCAAGGTGGAGTCTTTGGAGCATGGTGTAGTGATAGCCAAGCAGGAGCCATCGAGTGGAGAGGTGGACGGTACTAAGTTGTTAAGTACCCACCTTCTTAGGATTCAAGGCAACAAAAGAAGAAGCACGGTGAGTGATCGGTTCATAATTGTATATTAATTCTTACCCTTCTAGCTTATGATTTGGTTATGTTTTTGAGTTAAACTTGTGCTTTTAATCCTTTTTGTGTTTATATTTCAGTTAATTGAGCTTTAGGTAAAAATGATGGCTTTGGAGAACATAATTCATGCAATTCAAGCATGTTAAGGCCTAATTTGGAGGAATGGATGAAGAGCTTAAAGACAAATTCATTATGGCTAAACCCTGCAGTCCAGTTCCGTAGGTCATAATGCAATCTTTGTTTCAGCAACCTACATAGCTTCGATGAGGCCACATTCTTCATGAAAGTTGTTCCAATGTGTGTGTAATATAACATATCCAAAATTCAGCCCCATTGGATAAATCTGGAGTCCGTTTCCTAGCAAACACTGAACCATGCTCAGGATGGATCTTATAAGCACGGAAAATGAGTTATAAATTTGTTTCGGCCTTAACTTCTCATCCGACCTAGGATAGGCCCAGATAACATATGGCTGGAAAGAAGACATTCTGAACTTCAATTTCGAGTGCTTAAAGTCCTAATTTGATTAAGCGAAGACCCAAGTTGTAAGCCCTTGAAGTTGCTGGTCATGCCTGACCTCAGCATGTGCTGGTTGGATGCTTGGTCATGGTGAGCTAGGCATGAGCTATCATTTCTGGTTGGAAGCTTGGTCATGCTGACATGAAGATGAGCTAGGGCTGCTGGTGGGATTTATTGGGGAAGTGCATCAACCATTGAAGATTTTCTAATACAAGTCATAGACCATTTCAGATTTTATAATTCAAGTGTTGTATGCATTAGTATTCTGAATTCAGATTTCTCCTTCCCCTAGGCCTATAAATAGGGAAGTTCTCTTAAGCTTGTAATAACACCCCAAGGGGGGAGCTCTAAGCACTTCTCTAGAGCTCCCTTCCCCTTCTCTCTCCCTAAATTCTCTTAGTTTCCCTTTGTAATTCTCAATTGTTGTAATAAGATCATTCTCTAAATTTTCTTTGTTCTAAATTCTCTAAACACTTCTCTATTCTCTTTCAAATTCTCCTAAAGTCTCCATGTCTCAAACACTTCACAAAAACACCCTTCTCTCCCTTCCCTAAGTTCTCAAATTCTCCCAAGTTCACAAACATTCTCCAAGTTCTCAAACACATTTCTCTTCCCTTCCAAAAATCATCCAAGCTCTCAAACACTTTCTTGCAAATTCTCAAAGTTCTCAAACACTTTCTCTTCCAAAATCCTCAAGTTCTCCCAAACACTTCTCTACTCTCTTCCACATTTCCCTTCTCTTCCAAAATTCTCCAAATCTCTCAAACACTTCCTTCCTTCCTCAAATGCTCTCTTTAATGTTACCTTCTCAGACTCTAATTTTTTTCTTGTGATGTACATTCGTTCTTCTTGTTTTGTTTCTTTTGTTTTCATTTTTGTTTTGTGTAGAAAAATTGAATTGGATAATTCAATTACCAATCCCTGTGAATCGACCTCGCACTTCACGGCTAAATTTTCCAACGGTTCGTGCACTTGCGAGTATTAACAAGTTAAATTCCAAGTTCAAACCCATTTGGTGCAGCTAAATACACAACAAGTTTGGCGGCCGTTCAGAGAATAAAGTCATAGTATAATTTTATTTGGTTTTCCTACGTTTTATTTATTTTATCTTTCATTAAGCTGGAAGATTTAGTGTTTAAAGTAATGAGGTTAATTGATAAGTTGTGTTTGTAGTCCAGATTTCAAGGACAATCCTCAACAAGCAAGACTTTGGGACTTTAGTCCAAGCTTACACAACACCCAAAACAAAAAGGTTTGAGGTAGCATGTTTTTGATCTTTTCTAGTTTATTGTGATTTCATCATTTGCTCTTAATTAATTATCTTGTTCAAGTTTACATAAACACCATATGACTCTTGAACTAAATGATAGTGAATGAATGGGTAGATATTGAAGACAAACACCATGTTTAAATTCTACTTGGTTCTTTCTTTGTTCTTCTTGTTCTTAATGGGTTTACGGAATTTGTGTTTAGACTGAACACCATAGCTGAATGTTTTTCAATACTTGATTAAAACCACACATCATATGGATAA